>OZ025246.1:12727276-12819776 GCA_964019155.1 Osedax fenrisi | reverse complement strand
ATAAAATAACTATGTGGATATTATTATATCAATCTATTAAATACATAATATTAATATATATATATATATATATATATATATAATATATAAATAAATACATATTATTATCTATATTTACGAATACATTTTACATAATGTCATTGAAAATAATTAAAAAGAATATATGTTAAATGAATGTGACAGGAATCGATAATAACATATAAAATGTCACCATCATTTAGTCATCCATTATATCCACCATTAGAATTAATGGAATAATTATATATGGCGTCCGGATAGAGTATAGTGTATAGTATACTATAGTATAATATCGTATAGTAGTATAGCATAGAATAATGTTTATTGTATAATATAGTATAGTATTATATAGTATAGTTTATTAGAGTATAATATAGTATAATATAGTATAGTATAGTATAGTTAAGTATAGTATAGTATAGTATAGTATAGTATAGTATAGTATAGTATAGTATAGTATAGTATAGTATAGTATAGTATGGTATAGTATAGTATAAAAGTATACTATATAATGTACTATATTTTAGCTTATACATATATATATATAAATATTTATATATATATATATCAAGGAATTATAAATTTATATTCCATTAAAAGTTATATTTATCATTAGAACATGCGTATTAATGCGTTGTTATTTATCACGACATAATTACATATCAATCCATCCTTTAACTTATTTCTAGTTTCTATTTATAAGCAGTATACAATGTATCATCATTATGTAAGCCGATCTCATGTTAAAGATTACCATGGTTTTAATTACATCCGATTATATTGTATGTACGACATTATATAATATCACTTATTTGTTAATATTATTTAAATAACTATAGGAATTGTACTATTAATATATATATATAATGGTCCGGTTTGAACCACCACTCTACTGCCTATGTATATGAATCGCAGTCTACATAACTACCAATATAGTATATATATATATATATATATATATACAAACATATGTCATAAAACATGAATAACAAGTTATTGCGTAACAACGAATATGTAATAATCAATAGTATAGGAATTATCTCAAGGTCACTTACCCAATAATAGTCCTAACTTAACTATTTTCTTTTTCTCTTTTTTCGCGATTATTATTGGTCCTTTGTACATCTTTGTTTTCGTTGACAACTATATCATTATCACGTAATACTTCAAGTTAGCGCGATAAATAGATATGACGTAATTTAGTTTTTATGTTTATATTTGCGAATTTAGTCTACATATTTCTCTCCGTAGATATTCTGACATCTGTATTTATTTGTAATGTATTATATATAATCATAATCATTTATGATAAATTATATATTAATATATTTTAGCATGATATACATATAATTGATATATGGAAATACTCGAATTAAGATCATATATACATACAATATTACATATTATAAATAATATATCAATATATTTAATGACCATATTATTATGTTGTTTAATATTAGCACATGAATCCCATTAAATTACATTTATATTTTGTTTATTTTCTATATCTATTAATGTTCTAATACAACATATATCATACATTATAATTAATTATATAATGTATTACTTTCTATAGCATACATTAATATATATGGTAATCTCTATGAGGAACGAAGAGAGATTACATCATTCTGTGTATTACATAATAGAATATATACATGCACGATGTCATCACACAAGACATCACATATGTTCTATAATGTCATACTATTACAGCAGACCACTTATGTAAATTAATAATTCCCTTATGTTACATAACCATTAATTAATAATATTATCACAAGAATGTTACAAGTATGTAAACTTATTATATTATGTAATATTAAATAATACAATTATTTGACTGTATAATGTTATATGTATCATATACGTAAATCATCTGAGAGATATGGATAATTATTATATACATAATTATTTATTTTGCAATATATATTTAATTTAGTTGAAAAGTATAGTAATATATTAATTAATTATAATATATTTTATAATTTTATAATAATATTTATATATGTATATTCTAAATGAAATACAAATAGATGTATTTATATAATTGTATATATATATATATAATTGTATATATATATAATAAGCCAATAACAATATAATTACAAAATATATGACATGCTTGAATAAAGTTTATTTATAATTATTATTAGAAATAGCTAATTAATTAATAAATAATACTCAATAATTTCTATACTACTAATTACTATATTATATAATTATTAAACTAATTTTAAACGTATTGTATATCACTCATATAAACTTATAAGTAATATTACAACTTTAAATTTCCATAGATTAAGGTTTAAGATTTTATAAACCTTAGATTAGGGTTTATTTCACGAAAAGTAAAATATATTGTATTACCAAATACTTTTGTATTACCAAATGGATTTTGTTATTACATACTATATTATAGTATTTCAAAAGTGTTGTGGTATTGGTGTAATAATCTAATAGATATAAAGTAGTCTTATTGCTGATATTAGTAGGTGTTTTAACTCGAAATCCCCGATGAATCTACTTTTATAAATTATAGTTTTGTGTTGCAAATGTAATAACAAATCAATATTTTAGAGAATCGATATCTCATACATAGTTTAGTATTCCAGTAGATTACAGTTGACCGGATATAATGATTATTCGTATAATAATTCCGGCAGTAAATATATACCATTAACAAGTAGTAGTACTTTTGAATCGTCTTATATAAGTCGATATACGTGTATATTTGAATTACTTAGATGAAAACGATTTTTTTTTGATTTGTTAAATATATATACATATATAACATATAGATTTTAAATAAATTATAATATATGTAAATATTAATTCAAGTACTGATGTTGTGGAAAATAAAATAAAAATTATACTATGATATATGTATAGTAACCCGATAAGCTAATATTTATATAAATTATAATTATACCACAGTTCTACAATTATATTTTGTTATTTTATACTGTTTTTACAAATATTATATATTTAAACTTATATATATATATATATATATATATATATATATATATATATCATTTAAGGGTAGGCGCTGGAGTTCATCTACACCATGCTATTTATAGCTCCACCGAAAACGCTATTGATAAAAAATTAATAAAGATAATTACATAATTTTTTTGTATTCAATAGATACCATCCTAATATATATAGATAGATAGATAAATAGATATAGTTTATTGGAGTAATTAATTTCGTTCTTTTTTTTCATTTAGTATTCTTTTTCGTTTCTTTCTTCTTATCCAAATAGCTTCATAATAAGACCTTGGTCTTTTCGGGTTGTTGCCAGAGATTTATTCATACAGGGGACAGGAATATTGATTGTTTAATTATAATAGTTAACTATATATTTCGTATTTACATAAAAGATAATAATAAATAAATAAAATACATTAATTATACAGACAAAATTTGACATTAACAAAAATCAAAATCAAAATAATAATAACAAACTTAATGTATACATACATATATATCTGATATAGATTTTTTATTTATTTTTTTTTTAGTTTTTATAATATGTTAATTTTATTAAATTAATTTAAAATTCATTAATTATTTAATTTATCTATATTATAATTCATCATTGAGTAACATATTTTTTACTCTTTTCTTGAACACATTTTTATTTTTTATATTTTGTATATTTGTTGGAAGTAAGTTCCAAAGTTTTGGACCTTTTATCAGTAAACTATTTATTGTTCTTGTTGATTTTGAAATTGGTATAGTATACGTTTTATTTATTCGTAGAGTATATTTATTATTATTTTTGTGTGTGTATTTTAGTTAAATTTGTTGGTAATTGATTGTAATATTGTTTATGCATATATATGTTAGCTTATTTAATCTAAGTATTTTATTTGATGTGAATAATTCTTTTGTATGATCTCGACATTTTCTTTTATTTATTATTCTTAAGGTTTTGTTATAATGAATTTGCTCAATTTTTAGATTAAAAATTGAATTTGGGAGAGTTTGTTATTTAATTTAATAATATGATTTTTAAAATCAAATTTGCTATCAAGAATTATACCATGATATTTATAATTATATACGTTATTTATTAATGTATCATTTAATGAAATAATATTGTTTGGATGTTTATTTGAGTTGAAATTTATCATTTCTGTTATACTAATATTGAGTTTTAACTTATTATATTTATACCATTTTTCTATTTTTATTAAGGTTTTTTTAATTAAATGTGTTAGTTATATATTATTATCAGCTGTAAAAGTTATAGCAGTATCATCTGCATATACTGTAAATTTTACATTATTATCTTCTAAATATAATGGTAGATCATTGACATAAATGATGAATAGTAAAGGGCCTAGTATGGATTCTTGGGGTACACCTATATCATTAGTTATATATAAATTCTTATTTTCATAAATACAATTAATTTAAAAGAATGAAAAAAAATAGTTTAAAAACTATGAATATTTTTATTATAAATATATTATACTAATCATGATTTATTTGTAAATATAAAGTACTAAATAGAATAATGATATTCAAATATAAATTCATATAGTATTATATATTTTACAATTTCAGATAAAAATAATATAAATTAAAAAAGTAGTAGGCATTTTACCCATGGTTACTAAGTGAAAAAGTAAAAACTTGAGAAAATGATATTCAAAGTTTTTACATAAATAATCATTGATAATATGTACAAATATGTAACTATATAAAATATACAATATAAAAACAAATATATAACACGTGATTTGTTTATTTATTTAATGCTATTTAATCTATGATCTATGCTCAAATAAATCTATATATTTTTAAATTAAACGATTTTTCTAATAAATCGTAATATAAGATTACATATTACAAGTATTTACATAAATACAAAATATATTTATAAATTTATTACTCCTAAAATACGTTATATTGATAGAAATACTCAAAAATATTAAAAAATATTTTAGGATATTATAAATAAAATACAGAACTTGGATAATACATAATAAAAAAATATTGTAAAAATTAAATTATTTAACACATTTATATATATATATATATATATATATATATATATATAAATCTGCATGAATAAACCAAGGCGTTTATTTATTAATTATAAACCTAATGTTAATTGGTGTACCATGTCGTTTTGGGTATCAATTTATATATATTTTCTTCATTATTTTTGTTTACCTAATAAACTATATATTATTATATATATATATAGTGTCTATAAACTATTATTAGTATGCATGAATCATTCTGTAGACGCATAAGATAATATAATCTAAATAACAATGCAGAAGATAATACAGTTCTGAATCTCAGCATATCGATATGCTACATGTTAGTTATATGACATGACACATCATTTTACATTGTATGTGTGCATATCATACTATCAGTATAATACATATACATATGTTATAGAATTGTAAATAAACAATATCATATAATAGTAATACTAAATTATACTATATTTAGTATATAAAATATTTACACATATTGTTCTATTTTCTTTATTGATTAATAAATATCAATTATTTCCTAATAAATTATCCAATACTATCGTAAGTTATTACGTACTATATATTCTCCATCCGTAGATATATTTACTGAATTTCTCCGAAATGTAGGCCACTTAACATTATCAATACCACGTGATTACACGAGATGTATTGCATACAGCTTCCTCGTAGACACTGATGCCGAATACGAGTGAAGTTAGTTATATAACATCCGATGTAATGTTATGTTATATAATACAGCTCCGAGGTATACCATGCTAGCTTATGTTAATCGTATGGATACATATTAATTATTTAAAGACACTGGTGTTGATTGGCTCTTGCTAAATTATAAAATAATATACTATAATATACAATATTAATATTGAATTATATATATATATATATATATATATATATATATATATATCTATATATATATATATATATATATATGTATGTATATATAAAACAGATGGATGTTTATATATATATATATATATATATATATATATATATATATATATATATATATATATATATATATAGTCGTAATATAACCAGTTGGTGGACAATGCAAAATATAATCATTTGGTAACCATTTTTTATAAGATAGCCATGAAGGTGAAAATTTACATACTAATCAATTATGATATACTCTTTGAATATATCTAATTATTTTTTCAAAATTATGAATAATAAAATATATATAAAAATATTGTCTACCAAATAAAAATTATGTATAAGCTAACTCTTTTGTTGACAATATTAAGGTATGCATAAAATAATTATTTTGTGGACAATCTGAATTTTAAAAGTTTCGCTCCAACTTTATTATTTTCTGATATATATGTTCTATAATTAATGACAAATGTCATGACCTTTTTATATTTATACATATTAAATTAAATTCGTATATTAAATATAATATTGGATAATTTAAACTATTTTACCTTTTCTATCAATCACGAACATATTATATATGGTTAGTTATATTTAAAAATAACTATATATTATTTATATCATATAATATCTTCATTATATAAAATAAATATGTCTTTTATTTTTATATTATGTTTATATAAGAATTTTTCGGATAATTTAAAAAGCACATGTCACATTTTAATAATTATATTATAATTATTATATCATAATACATTATTATTAAATAATATGTAAGCATAATTATAATATATATTAGATAAATTACTTAGATATAAAAATGGGCTCTATTATAGAATCTATACGAACTAATGTAAATTTTATTTCAAAATAAAAATATGAAATTTTAATTATGAAAATGTATCATATAGTTGGTATTATGATAGCATAAGTTAACTTTAATTATCAAGTATCAATAGATTATTATATTCTTGTGTTTATTTATTAAAATATACATTTTAACATGCATTTTATATTAAAATGAAACTATTGAAATAAGTATAATTATTGATCAATATTATTAATTGAATATATGGATTATGGTCAAAAGCTTCGCGTATTAAATGCCCGCAAACTTGTTTATTCGAATTAGTGGTTCTACAATAGCTTATGATTGGTCATTATAATTAGCGTATGTTTATTTATAGACTATCATACATGCAACGGCTTATAATTACCATATATTTATATATGTGTGTTTTATAAGCTCACTCGGGATGTAATCATTTACAGTAATGCAGCTAAAAAAACCTAAACAATATTAAAATTAACCCAACCAAATCAAACCAAACAAGTGAAAATAACTAAAACTATAAATATTAATGTTTCAACAAACAATCATACGCTATTGTAAATTCAGTAATTCGAATAAACAATTTTGCGGGCGTTCAAATCGCGCATCAATCGCGAAGCTTTTGACCAGGTACCGAATATATATATATATATATATATATATATATATATATTCAGGCCGCCGATATAATTAAGAGTTCAATTTGGGCGGTCTTACTAATATATAAGAGCCGCCCAATTAATAAATATATGTCACTAAAGTAAATATATTACGCTTGATTTCACACGCTAAAATATTCCATACGAGTAACATACATAAACTGCTTTTGTGTATTATATCATATTAAACAAATCCACAAATATATCTTATAATTATATGTATAATAATATAATCCATATATATCTATAGTTATCCGTTATAGTAATTGTACAATTAAATATTTGTTAATAAATTTGATTTTTTATTATATTTTAATTTATTTAACTATTAGAAATCATTCGATTATTATTCGAATATGTTACGTACACATGAGATCGATATAGTTTTAGAATGTCTGTTTAATTTCAAGTAGAACCAATATATTATATATGTATAATATAATCCATCAATATGTTATCCATTATAGTACCTTATAATTTCTAATAGTACAAATTGAAATTTAATAAAAAATAAAATATTTAATTGTACAGTTGGTACCTGGTCAAAAGCTTCGCGATTGATGCGCAATTTGAATGCCCGCAAAATTGTTTATTCCAATTAGTGAATTTACAATAGCGTATGAATCATACGCCGTATGATTGTTTGTACAAACATTAATATTTGTAGTTTTAGTTATTTTCACTTGTTTGGTTTGGTTTTGTTGGGTTTATTTTAAATATTGCTAGGTTTTTTTAGCTGCATTACATCCCGAGTGAGCCTATAAAACACACACACATGTTAATGATAAGCCGTTGCATGTATGATAGTCTATAAATAGACATACGCTAATTATAATGGCCAATCATAAGCTATTGTAAATTCACTAATTCACATAAACAATTTTGCGGGCATTCACATTGCTCATCAATCGCGAAGCTTTTGACCATAATCCGTACAGTTACTATTAATATTATTATACATGTATAATATATATGTATATAATTATAATATATATTTGTGTTAATATGATAATACACATAAACAACGTATGTATGTTACTCATATGGAATATTTTAGCGTGTGAAAGCGTAACATATATTTACATCGATGGGCGGCTCTTAAATATATCGGTGGTCTGCTTCTCCTGTATCCATATATATTATATGATTATTATAATACCATATCATATTAAATATTGTTAACAATATAATAGTTATACATTATGAAAAATATACAATCAGCATTAGTTAATATAGAAATAAAAGTAATTTAATAAATATAGTTTTAAATAAAATTGCCGTTTGTCCGTTCTAACCAAACAGGGTAGTTTATTTGTAATCTTCGGCGAAAACCATTTTAACATACTAATGTATATTTATAATATGATATTATAATTCATATATTTATTAATATTATAGTAATAAATTATTAATATTTTAAAGTATTAAATAATACTATAATTACTTAATATACTATATTTATTGCTTATAGAAAACTGAAAATTCCAATTATGAAATAACTGCTATACTAATACCGTACACAAAAATATTAATACTACTACTTTAATCCCATGAATACTTTTTTAATATTCTAATCTAAATATTCAAATTGTTTACATCACTACATAATATATATGATGTTAAACACTATTATATAATACATATATATGTAATATTTAAATAATAATTCACTGATAATGCATATTGTATAATTATTTTACATTTGTACGGTATTATCAAAGATTTTCCGAAGGAAAGATATAACACTTACGCGAAATCGTGTAATTCGAATTTGTATACAAAATACCCCAGTGCCACCTAGGAACTATGTGTTGTTTATAATGTAAATTCGTATTTAACTATACACTTTTAAAATGTTAAATAATATGCTTTAAATTAATATTTATATGATGAAAACTAAGTGTTCATTACTAATATATAACAAACAAATATGATATGTATGTTTTAAATACTATAAGTATATATTTAGTGAGTAAAAGCTAATTTATATTGCATGTAATTTAATAGAGCAATGAAAACATTGTTGTATGCAAACAGAGCCGAACCTAAATCTATTTCAGTGATTTCGATACTACTGCTAGCAGCGGTTGGGGATATTACTAAATTACGTTGCATGCATAGGGAGTATTATATCTTTGCTTCGCAAAATCTTTGGTATTATTATCTCGCAGTTTATATTAATACTGTATTGGTATTTAGTAGTTTATAATTCCACATTTACAATTACATATGTATTCTTTATCATTTGTAAATTTCTTCTTAATTATATCTGTTAATTTCACTGTTTAGAGTAGTATAACGCTAAAATTAAAACTTATAAATATCGTAATATATATATTTAATCTATAATATCATATATAATTAACTTTATGATAATAATCTTTTAGAATCAAGTGCAAAACAGAACAGGAGTTATCGAATGGTTTTTATTTAATTATATAATCAATGATATGTGTAATATAATAAAAAATAATTAGTTAAATAATAGAATACCAATAATATCGTGTTAAGTAATTTTGTGGCGAATGATCTCGTGTGAAATGATAATATATATAAATAATTATTTATAAATAGTAGAATTTAAACTACACACGAAATCACCAATCCGTATAATATCATTCCCCATGAAATCACTTCGCACGAGAACACTGGTTACCAAATAATAATATATAATTAATAAACTAATTGTATATAATTATTTAACATCCAATATTCAAATTTTAGATAATAAAATTTTTCATATTAATATCAAAGATTTTTCTAATGAAAGATTGAACACTCAATCGTGTAATTAAATTTTGTATACAAAAACCAACATCACCACATATATAGGTCATTTTTTGGAACTATGTGTTGTTTATAATATAAATTTGTATCAAACTATGCACTTTTAAAATGAAAAATAATATGCTTTTAATTATTATTTTATTAAGTGTTTATTGCTAATATATAGAACTAGGATATGTTGGTTTTAAATCCTATAAATATATATGTGGCAAGTAAAAGCTAATTTATATTGCAAGTCATTTAATAAGAGTAATGAAAACATTGTAGTATGCAAATTGCGGCAAATCTAAATCGATTTCGATACTGCTGCTAGAAGCGGGATGTATGAATACTAATCATGTTGCGTAGGTAGCGAGTATTATATCTTTGATTCGCCAAATCTTTGTTAATATCTTTTAAATTATATTATATTTTAGACATGTCAATAATATTTATTTATTAACATTTTGTAATTGAAAATAATAATATTTTAATTAATAATTATTTACATGGTATTTATTTTATTGGTATTGGTGTATTTTTGTATTATTATAAATTTATTAATTTATTTTCAATAATTTAATATTACTTTATTTATCCAATTTAGTATCCAATACATATTTTTATGTACAAACATGTACATACAAATATTAAATATGTTTAATAATATGGAATATAATATATAAGATAAAAATATATAATTAATTGCAGGTGATGAATAATTACATTTAAGAAAAGTCTTTTTGGAGTCAAAACAAAAGTGATGTTGGAATATAATACAAATTTGATTGCTGCCGGTATTCAAGGCATACTAATTGAAAATGTAGGATAGCAAACTTATGCAATGGTTTGTATTTTAAATTATATAAATTACCTATTTAATCAATTAAATTAATACAGAATGTTATAAATTTATTTTAAGAATTTTTATAATCAAATTAAAGAGAAATTACTCTAAAGCTATGCCAGTTAAATCACTAAAGATCATGAAGATCCAGAATTCAATAATATTATAACTAAAATGCATGATGGTCAAGACATTATTAAAAAAGATCCTTTATTTAAACATGTTAGTAATTCATTATTAGTATTTATATAAAATAAAAGTTTATTTATATATTTGTTTTAAATATATGTATATTCATTATTTGTTATTAAAATATCATATTCAATTATATATCTAATCAAATTTATTATTCTGTATTATTTCTTTATTAATTTTATTTAATATATATTCATTATTTTGTATTATAATAATATATAATCTTTATAGAATTGATTTAGGAAATTTATTATTAAAGCTTGATTTATCAAATAATATATTTTGATATATAAAAGTAATTATCAGGATTCTATTCTAGAAATCGACTATATGATAAAGTTTGTAACATTTATATATTATCGATTTCAAAATATCAAATTAATGATTAATATTTATAAAATTTTGCTTTGATTAAAAATTGTTCAATTTATTTAATATCTATTAAAAAATTCAAATTTATATACATATGATATTCAAATCGCCATATGACATATTCCATGTAACCTGTAACATTTAATTGTTGATATCCTATCTCATTTCTACACCAACTATTACCTACCTCACTTAATCTCCGTTCACAATCTATAAGCCTCCATTCCAGTAATTGCATGTATTTGTATTTGATTTTCGTATTTGATAAAAACTATATATATGAATTTAATTTATATTTTATGTATAAGTGTTATAAATTATAACTTATTATATCCCAAGCAACCAGTATATTGTTTACAGTTTTTTATCATATCGATTTTCTTTAGATATCAAATAAATTTTAATTAATAGATTTCAATTAATTATTATGCAATCTGGGATTATTATTTTATGATTTAATATTTAATGTGTTAATATTTGTATTTATATTTGATTCTTTAAGAAAAATGTGTATAATATATTAATTTAATTAACTCACTCTTCGGCTTTCCCAATCCACTCCTCGCTATCTACATTATACTTCTTCAATTTTATCCATGATAAATCTTGCTCCTACAGGATTTTATATACCTATTATTTTAATTATTTAAACAACTAATCTTCCCTTACCGTATACACCCACCTATCTACATTGCTTTAATTAACCTATAAATCTGATATATTCAATATATATCAATCACTAACCATGTAATATCTTTATATATATACCAAAGATTTTCCAAAGGAAAGATATAACACTTACGCGAAATCGTGTAATTCGAATTTGTATACAAAATACCCCAGTGCCACTTATAGCGGGTTACTTTTAGGAACTATGTGTTGTTTATACAATTTTAAAATGTTAAATAATATGCTTTAAATTAATATTTATATGATGAAAACTAAGTGTTCATTACTAACATATAACAAACAAATATGATATGTATGTTTTAAATTCTATAAGTATATATTTAGTAAGTAAAAGCTAATTTATATTGCATGTAATTTAATAGAACAATGAAAACATTGTTGTATGCAAATATAGCCGAACATAAATCTATTTCAGTGATTTCGATACTACTGCTAGCAGCGGCAGGGGATATTACTAAATTACGTTGCATGCATAGGGAGTGTTATATCTAACCCTGGTGATCATCTGCACTTGTGGTCAGACTTAATAATGTGAAACCATTCGATTCCGAATATTACGGCTTACATTTATTTTTCGATATATACATAACGAGTCTCAGCGGGGCTGAATATCTTAGATGCGAAGGTGATGGGGATTTCGTCTTGTTGGATGGATGTAGGAGGATGGCGTCAAAGTAATTGTATGAAGCGTCTACTTGAATTGTTATCTTCTTCTTTGTCGCATAATATGATAGAGTAGTATATTTATTCTTCCATGTTATTGAATATATTAGGTATTAGACATCTTTTTTAAGAAGTTAACATAGAAGTATCGTAAGGTGTGACAGGTCTTTATTAAAGGGCCACATGTAGTTCGCGATAACTATGAATTATAATTCATAGGTATCGCGTAATAATTATGATAATGATAATTATCAATGGCTTGCGGAGAATCTTGTGAGGTTATCTGTTGAATTAACTTCTCACACTTGGGGTCGGTATGTACGCCATCATTGTTGAAGAGGAGATCATTAGTCATATATATATATATATATATATATATATATATGCATGGATATTTGTGTATACATATAATATATTATATAAAATTATTATATATATATATAAATTGTTGTTATGTATTAATCACTGTCTAAGTTGTGTAATACTAATATATTACACTGTTAAGTTGTGTGTATATATGGGAGTAAAATGCCAAGGCTTATTTACGTTAATTGGTTAGACTTATTCTTCAAGAGATTATATATAGCGGACCACCGCAGATGTCTGAGCGTGGGGCAGTAATGCGAGACGGCAGAAACGTACATTGTACGTGCGTCGTGATACCAGGCACTAGGCGTATATGCGCTGATATTACGTAGATGTACAATATCGACGCATATATATAAATAAAATATATAACAACCCCTCTTCTCCCTATTGGTTATCGAAGAGGGGTTGGGGTCATTCCCTCTTCTCACGTATGGAAGAAGGATATCATGTTGGAGGTGGCCATGGGGATGGCAATACATGCATTGTGTATGGTGCTGTATGGCATCACGGATGGTGGGGGTGATGATGAGGGGGTCACGGATATTGTGGGTGAGATCGAGAGGGTCACGGGTGACGTTGAGAACATATCGGGTATTATGTGTGATGTCGGATGCGTCACAGATGTCGTGGGTGACAGCGGGGGCGTAGCGAATATGTACCTGATATAGTGGGCAAGGGCGAAAGCGTACCGGATGTCGTGGGTAGTGGCTGGGGTGTCACGGAGGTCATGAGTGACGGCGAGGGTGTACAGGATATCATACCGGATGTAGTGGGCAATGGCGAGGACGTAAATAAAATGTTAAACAACATTTTCAGCTCGTCTAGCCGATCTTCATTGTGCCAATCGAAGGAAGGAGTTGGTGTAGGGTTCATGATTGTTTATAGTCATTGGGCGTGGGAGTAGATGTTTCCTAACGTGCTCTCACTGGTTGACGTGGCAGGATGATATTCATTGGACGTGAGGTTGGACGCTTATTGATGTTACGTCAAGGCTTATGTACGTTTATTGGTTATACTTATTCTTCAAGTGATTATACATAGCGGCGGTCCGCTATATATACACAGCCGTCTGCGCGTGGGGGGGGGGTCATGCGAGATGGTAGGAATGTACGTGCATTATGATACCAGGCACTATGCGTATATTCGCTGATATCACGTAGATGTACAATATCGTCGCATATAAATAAATACAATATATAACAATAAGTACAAGGCATTACCTGTTAATATTTAATACATTCAATAATATAATAATCTAAAAATGTTGTTAATATATATGTTATTACATATAAAGGTTAATATATATATAGGATGATACGGATGGTAGGTAAACATTAAATGGCAACATTACGTGGCGCTATTATTTATATTATATATTATAACAGCACAAGGCGTGCTTGTTAAAAAAACGGAAGAATAAAACTAAACAAAATAAATCAAACAACCCACAAATATCAATACGCAAATAGGATGTTACTCGTATGTGTAAATATCATATATATATATTAATACGAATGGTTTATAAATATATTTTTCAAAAGGAATTATTCCATATATACATGTTTCTCATAAAGATTTTATTTTCAGTTTTAGTGGTACATTATACGCTCTTAGAGCGTATAATGAATTAGATTGACATACCCTGGCCACATTTGTGACATTTGATATTTATAGTTATTTAATGTTTGCCTAACGTCCGTATTCCCATGTATATAATATATATATAGTGGAAGTATATAGTAGTAATTATATTAAAAATGTAAATAAATATAAGGTTGTATACAAATTAAAAAAAAGTATGACAATTTTGTATATCTTATTTAATAAGTTATTATATATTATAAATTATAATTTATAATATAATATATATTATATAATATACCTGGTACTAGGTTAAATATCGTGATTTTTATAATACTCTATGATATAGTCTATTATAGGAATTATCTTAAAGCAGGCCGCCGATTGTTATTATAATAATGTCAGAGTTCATTATAATGCAGCTAAAAAATACAGAAAAATAAAACAAAACCAAATAAATTAAACAACCCCAAAATAAAAATTGAACTCTAACAATATAATAATAATAATCGGCGGCCTTCTTTGATATTAACGTATCAGACTATATGATAGACTATATCACTGATAGAGTCTATGTCCGTAACATGTTTATTCGAATTATTTAAATTACACGAGTATTCTTATAATATTATATTAATTATATAATGACATGAATACTATATATTTATGTAATTACTAATTCGTATAATGAAGTATGTGGGCTTTTAGTGTGTTGATTATTTTTAAACTATATTTTGACTATAATCATTATAATATAATAATGATTATAATAATAATTATAATAATCCTATTATGCAATGTTATATTTAATTAGTATATTGAATATAACTATCCATATAAAGTTTACAATAACAACTAATAGTATGTGTACTATTAGAAACTACTATTGGTAAAACCCAATTCAATAAAATTAATTATTAATAGAATATTTAAAAATGTTACCTGGTAAAATTTAAAATCTTACATTTTTTTTCTTACACGATAAATTACTTAATAAATTACTTAATACACATGATTATGAATGTATATAATTATATATTTAATTCACAATTACAAATTATTCTATATATTTAAATAGTAAGTATATATTTAACAATCTTAATATATATTTTAAAATTATTAAATTTTAAATATTAAATTGATAAAAATACTTGTATTACCTTAGTATTTATAAATATTTATATTTTAATACACATGATTATGGATATATATAATTATATATTGAATACACAATTAAACATTATTCTATTTAAATGTTAAGTATCTATTTAATAATAATCTTAATATATATTTTAAGATTATTAAATTTTAAATATTAAATTTTAAATTAATAAAAATACTTGTATTACCTTAGTATTTATGAATCATTCCATTTATTATTTCAAAATATAATAAAAATAAATAATAAATTAATTAAAATGTATATTTTTTATTAATATAATATTTTATTTTTTTATTTTATATATATGATCCATATGTAATATAAAGTCTAAATCCATCAATTCCCTATAGACATATATCCAACAATACTACGTATTTCATTGAAAATGGTGTGTCTACTAAACAGTTATTTTTATGGATCCAATATATATAGAGTGAAAATTCAATCATTATTTAAACTTACCCATTCTATTGATTTTTAAATTATTAATAAATAATATACAACTTTATTTCCTATATATTAATTATATAATTTTATTATAAGTCAAATTTATACCAAAAGTGATACATTATTGCCCTAAACTATTTGGTGGACACGACATTGTCCTCCAAATAATCATGTCTACCAAATGATTAATATTATGCAAGAAATGTCAACCAAATCTGGTATGTTCATATATATATATATATCAATGATCTTAATATAACATTTCTTTTGTATATACAATTATATAAATATATTATATATTGATTTATTGATTGAAAGTTTATTTAAACACTTAAATAAATCTTAAATGATTTCTCAAACGTGTATATATATATATATAGAATACAAATAATAAAAGTAGGTAAAACAATAAATACCATTAATAATGATAAAATAAAATAGAATAAACTGTACAGAAATTAATAAATAAAATAATAATGACAAACAATATTAGTATTACAGGTTACCACCTGAAATAAATTGTTGTATATATTTCATGAATGTTGTATGCGATTTTATGGATCTAATATAGGGTGGGAGTGAATTCCATAGTTTTGGACCAATATAATTCAGTGCCCGAGTATTCATTTTTGAGGTACGTAGAATATGGGTACATAGACGATCATATTTTTTGCTTCTAAGAGATGGAAGGGAATATTTGTGTACTAGAAAAGCAGAAATGTAGATAGGGTAATCCAAAGAGTATATTGAGGAATAAACAATAGATAATATGCGATAATCAGGGCGATTATTAAATGTAAACCATGGAGTTAAGTGTTGTTATGAGGAAGTAGAGGAATGATATCGAATACGTAGGTTATATGTTGTACGGATTGATGAACGAATAACTTGATTTAGGGGAGATATATAGGATAATGGAAGATTGATGAAGAGTGAGAAACAATAATCCATACGTGAGAGGACAATGGAATTAACTAGTTTTAGTAAGATACAGTAATTGATTATTACTAAATAGATGATAATTTGGAGATTTAGTGATGGCAGTAATATTAGGAATGAAGGAAAGAGTATAATCAAAAAGTACACCTAAGTTGGATAACGTATGATAAGGAGATATTACAATGTTATCTATAAGAAAAGAAGATAATTAAGTAGATGATGGAGAAAGATTAAAAATGAGTTGTGGGGGTATTAAGGAGAATATTATTAGAAATAAGCCATTCTTTAATGTTACCAGCACAATTGGATAATGGATTATTGAGACCTGGAGATGAATTTGTTAGAAGAAACATATATATATATATATATATATATATATATATATATATATATATATAGTTGTATGATAATAGATATTTGGATATTTAGATATTATGGATGGTAGTGTAATAATATAAATAAATAGAGAAAGTGAAGTACTATATAATGATTCATGGGAACGCCATATTTTATAGGTGAAGGGGAAGACAAATAATTATATAGTTATACACTGCTACCTTAGTACCGTATACGGTAAGATAGATATGAAGTAGACCATGTTCTCTAATCCTAGCAGGTGTAGATGGGACAGTAGAATGTGATGATCAATCGTATCGATATCACTGGATATGTCTAGCATGACTAATTTACAGTAATTTTTAGTATTAAGGTTAGAAGTTATGACATAAATTACATTTAGTAGTGTTGTTTCTGTGGATTGTACTCGGTTACAAATATATTATTGATTTTTATTTTTTTTAAACCTGCTTTTATAAGTAATTTGTTTTACCTAATTGTATTTATATAAAAACAGATTGTATGTATTATATGTGTCTAATTTATTAATTGGTGTATATATATATATATTTCTGAAATTATCACAATATGTAGATATCATTCCTATTTACATGTTGAGAGTTTTATTTACAAATTAACAAATAACAAATTAACAAATACGAATAATATAAAAGTAATTTTCAAATCATAATTATAAAGTGATTTCAATAAAAGTTATAAAATGAATTCAAAAGATATAATAGACTTAACGTTACATTATTATAAATATATGTATTTTGCCCTATAATTTACATATAAACGAGTGAAGATATAATATATATCTTTAATATATATTTTAAGAAAATAGCTATATACTAGTAACTTATTATAATAATATTATTCACAATATATAGGTAATTTACTTTGTGAATAATATACATATGTTATTAAATTAATAGTATGTAATATGATAGAACATAATCACGAAAATAATATATTCGGTCACGTAACTCTCCCTAATAGATTTATACACATATATATATATATATATATATATATATATATATATTTGATAGCTTTTAATACACATGCATCTTAAAACGGAAGTCACAAAGAAAATTATATTGTCTATAATTGACTGAATAGAGTACTTTTTTTTCAAGCGTATATTATATATTACTAATGCATATATATATATATATAATTTATATATTTATAATATTTGTATATGATATATTTAGCATACGAGTATATACTAATATATAAAATAGATTACATTTCAATATACTCATGTATTTAAACAATACAAGAATTTATTAAATTGCGTTGATATATATATATATATATATATACATAAATATATTATATTTATATCATTAATATCATGTAAATCATAGTATTATTTAACGAATATATAATGTTCGAATGAGTACAATTTGTCAAAATAATGATTCGGAATAACATTAAATGTACTATATATGTATAGTATAGCGCGCTAGAAGATGCAATATTCACTATTACGTAATATTACGTAATATTATGTAACGACGCGGACAGTTACGTAATGATTATCGACTAGCGATAACGATGATATCACATGTACCGGATGTGGTCATCAGTGTGGTGATGACGGGCAAGTAGATTAGTGTGACGGGGGGGGGGGCATCACCAGACGTGTGTGTCACGCGTATTTCATAGGTGTACACTGTACAGTGTATATATATAATCACTCCAGTATAATATAACTATTATAACATATATATCTATTATAATAGTCATATGGGGGTTCTAGCATAATATATATTATAATAGTTATGGTATAGCGGTTCTATTAATATAACTAGGAAGGACAACTATTCATTACATCGTGTTTACATCAGATATGATATACATCCATATAATCGATGGCATATGTCCTTGAGATCCGAGAGATAACGAGAAGTAACGAGACGTGGCGATATACGGCGAGATGCGAGCTATTTATAGCTATTTAGAGTTACCGAGTTGACAACTACGAAGTTATTTAAACTGCGTGTTCTATCTGTATCACTAACAGTATCGGTTATATTAACATGATACTGATGTAATCAGCTTATTTTATTCCTGGATAATATATAATAATTCTGGTTATCGATACATTTGTAACTCATACATACACACACATACACATACAGATATATATATATATATATATATATATATATATATATATATATATATATATTCAACAGCTCATATATATCCAATGTTTTATTTTTATTTTACTTCTCCGTTTATTTTTATTTGTATCGTGTCGTTTTGTCTTACTGTTATCATCTTTATATATTTTGTTTATAAATGTTATATAATTATATGTTTATATATAATTATATCGTTCTTTATATATAACCAGTAATTCAATAAACTGTTGATATATCTATCTCTATATATATATATATATATATATATATAATTATATATATATATATAATTAAATACATCAATACTAAAATATACCATATAATAGTATACTCCATTAGGTCAATGAATGATATATTCCAGCCTCAAATCTGCGTCCCTATTCGCATTTTCTCTATTATAATAGCGACCTAGTTAGGAAACACAGCTACGTGCGACCTAATCATTAATTCATTACGTAACTATTGGATTACGTCACCATCTGCACACGTGTGTGTGTATGCGTGTGTGTGCGTGCACTCGATTCTGCGCGTAGTTAACGCGCGGTTCCAATATTTTTTCATTTAGGGAATGATTCAATTATCTCGCCCCATAGAATATGGCTATTCATTTCCAAATATATCTCTCTAATTTTTTTATAATTTAAATAAATGCACAATGACCTAAGTTTAGGTTACCCATAATTTGGGAACCACTGAAATAGTATATTAAATATTACATATATATGTATACTATATTGTAAAATCGCATAGATATATATATATATGTTATATGTACATACACTATGTACATACACTCGATTACATGTACACAAATAATGTACGTCGAGCGTAATAATTAGTTTAACCTTTAACCTTTTGGTGATATCGATAACAACGTACATATTCGATAATAAATATATTTATAACATTTTATTATTACAAATACATTGAAGCTTATTTCGTATATATATATACACATCGTAGTTTCCTTCTCCTCGTTATATAATATATTTACTCACGAGTGCGCATGTCCACAAATACTCAGTTAGTCGCGTGTGGTTGCGTAATATGCTAGTGATTACGTCATAACCGATGTACACTAGTGTACACATCACTATATATCAGTATGTAGTGTATATACTATTTGTATAATCAAGACTGAGACGGCCCCGATACTTTAGGTAACTTAAATTAATTATAGTATTAAACATATGATCGTAAGTTCGATAATTGCAAAAAAGTTCGAATTACGAAAGTTCGATACTTGAATTCAAAGTTCGAAAGTTCGAAACCGAATTTTGTTTCAAAGTTCGATATTGTTAGATACTTGTTCGAACTGTCGAGTTCATTTACAGCACTAGTATGCATCCGTACACCTACCAGTACACATGCCAGTACACACATCAGTGCCCACACCGGTATACAATTTATATACTATATATCAGTGGTTCCCAATATGGGAGTCGCGAACTACAAATTGGTCGCCTGCCGTTTTGGGTGTCTCTTGATCGTATATATTGTATAACATTAAAATAAATAACAATTCATTTTTTTAATAACTCTTTCTTATATGGTGCGTCGTCATTTATTTATAAATACACGTTCATTTATATCACTGATCTCAATATGGTTACATTTTTATTTTTATTTACATTTCTTTTTTCGTATTATTAATTTTAGGTTTTTTGTGAAGTTAAAAAACGTTACATATTTAGTATACAATTGGATGAATCCACCGATATAACTCACATAACAGAATTGATGGTATTCATACGTTGCATAATAAACAACTCTATAAAAGTAGAGTTATTTTTGTGTGTGAACTAATTACAACGATACTTAAAAAGTGGATGTTTTTGATATATTAAATTCATTTTATATTCTAACGATTTAGAATGGATTACATTAATTTCGGTGAGTACCAATAGAGCACCAAGTATTTTAGGCATAACATCAGGATTAATTAAACGTATCGAAGATAAATCACCAAAATTAATCAGCATAAACTCTTTATTCATAGAAAATCGTTAGCTTCATGAGATATTCTAGAATATTGATCAACAATTTTAAAAGCAGTAATAAAAACCGCGAATTTCATTAAGAAGAATTTCATGAGTTCTAATTTTACGAGAAATTGGCTATTAAAAACAATGTGTGAAGGAATGGATTCAGACTTTGACAACTTGTTATATTATACTCAAATACGATAGTTATCAAAAGTTCAAGTTTTAGATGTTATTATCTAAGCACTACGTTTGCGGGCTTACATGTAAATAGATACGAAAATAACTATTTTTAAAAACTCTCCAACTTGAAATATTTTAAATAATTGTACATAATTTTTTCGCATTTATAATAATAATACTTCATTATATAATATTATTGTCTTTTTTTATTATATACATTTGTTTTATAATAGATGTAATTCAAAAAAAACAAAAATGAAGAAAAACAGAAATACAATTTTTATTATTAGATTATATTTTTTTTTGAGACAATTGTATTAGGATTTGAATGTTTTCTAAATATACTGAAAATTAATGCAATTTTAACAAAATAGAAAAAAAGTTCCGGACTTTTTAGTAAAGTAACATTCATAAAATCAATATTCTGAGAAAATAGCTATCATAGTTTAGTGAAATATTGTCATGCAATTATAAGTATTATACACTTTAAACATCATACAAATTATAAACATCATTTATACTCATAAATATGGCGAATTTAAGTATAATCTTTTCATGAAATGATAGATAAATAGTTATATATCTTGTTTTTAATATAATATTTTTTTTATTTTTTTTTTTGAAAATACAATTTTGAACGTAGTGCTTCCCCCTTAAGGATGACATTATTATTTGTCTTCGAGAAAAAATATGATTGAACTAGCAAATAAATGGGAAGAACATAAGTTCATCTTTGGATTTTCATATCTTGTTGACATGTATTAATTACTTTATATATTGAACACGTCTTTACAAGGTAATACTTATTTATATATAATTTATTTATCTAGGAAAAAATAAATATTTGACTAAATTAATATCTCAGAATTATGGATTTATTTGAAAATTAGATAACTGGTATCGTAAGACGTTTAAAAAATAACTCTACTATGTTCCATACGTATACTGAATATGTTGATTCTTCTAATAAAATTCATTTTTCATGATTTTAATTAATCTTTCAAATTTATTAAAAATTTATATTCCGGAAATTGACATTCATATCTATAATATAGCACTTCATTCTTTTTATAATGATATTAAATATATCGATGAATATAACCCCGAACAAAGTGAACTCATGATGTAACATGGTATTAGTGCAAAGCACGCATTTGAAACAACATAACTAGGATTTTGTAGGATATAATTTTTGGATTTCGATGAAATTATCCTATCCACATTTATTTAATTTATTAATTACGAATATTTTACCTTTTGCAATTACATGTGAAAATACTTTTTAGATTTATTAAATTTGAAAAATTAAAACAAAAATTGTAAAGTCGAACCAGTCCTGAGGTGCACTCTGTCAGAAACATAACCATATATTGATAAATTAGTATCAATAATACAAATACACAATATTTAAAAATAATATATTACATATTTTAACCATTTTAATAACATTATTTTAAAAAGTTATTTTTTTAAATATTTTATTTTAAAATAATTATTCTTAGTGGGAAAAAAAAATTAAAAAGAGGTCGCCGAAGAAAAAAGTATGGGAATCAATGCTATATATATATATGTATATATATATATATATATATATATATATATATATATATAGTGATTATATATGTATACATCATATGTACTATACACGTACAATGTACGTCGTACATCACGCTAGCTTAGATAACGGTTGTAGAATGAGGCTGCGATCAGATGATAACTTCTACTACTACCGGGCTACGTGATGCCATTGATAGATATGCGGCGATATCGATGAGTCATATCGATGACTCATCCTTGTATATGTCACGTGACACTGTGATTATATTACGATGCGTGAGGTATACGCATATATTTATAATTCACATAGATCGGTAGTCACGTAGTTTTACTTCAACATACATGGTACCTGGAATTGGTGTAAACTTAAGATGGCCGGCATCACGTGCCTCGGTGATTCTATTACGATGCGCGAGGTATACGACACGTATAACGAACTACCGTTATATCAAGTATTACCGACATACAAGTATTGTTTTCGATTATGGTTATTGTTATCGTTATTTGGTTGAATCATTTCATCGTATTCAGGAACTTAGATGACGTTTTCACTTTTAACCAAATCGCTCTAATGTCCGTTCGATTATTATTTTGTATATTATTAAAGGTAATATAATTGTGTTAAATGTTAGAAGTAGAATATACAATATATAATTATATTTTAATAAATATGATATCATATGTATTACAGAAAGCTAACATTTATAACACTAGATATAGACTAAAATTGTATACAAGATAATCACTAATGTATTCATTTAACATAGCATGTATAATATATATATATATATATATATATGTAATAATGAGTGGCCGAAATAAGTGTTTGCAATATAATACCACTCAAAATGATAGAGGAGCGTTGTATTTACTCTTTGCATTTTATTCATAAATCATCAAAAAACCATACACTAATGCTGTTTAACATATATACAGAATTACAATATGGAATAATACAATATAATGTTTTACAAACCTCCACGTGTCAAGGTATAATCAAAAATGAAATAATATTATTAAATCTAATATAATTCAGATTATACTATTTCTACGCGACGGTTCATTGGTCCAACCAATTCTATAAACTAAATAACACTAAATAAAAAACACAAAAATCAATATACATGAAATCAACATTCCATAAAAGAAAACAAAAATATAATCAATTAAAAATATATAATAAACTAAATAACATTAACTAAAAACACAAAAATCACTAGACGAAATTAACATTATTACATAATACACAACTAAATAAAATAACTAAATACAAATATATAATATAAACTTAAAAACAAATATATAACCATATAAGACGCTAGTCTGATAATATACCCCTTCTAATTTTTAAAATGTACATTTATAACATTTTAAATTATATACTTCACTCACTACGTGTTATATGTGTATTATCCTATATGCAGAGCTGGGCAGTATCGCCGATACAGTATCTATTAAGGCAAAAAATCAGTATCGTAGATACATTTGTATTTGTATTTGTATCTATTATAAAAATTACAAAAGTATTTGTAATCGTATCTATTAGTCATAAATAGTATCTACGATACGTATCTACTAAGACACTTATTTAAACAGATACATTTTATTATATCATATCATTTGGTTATTATATTTATTTTATATCAATATTTTATAATATCATTTTATAAATTAATTTTAATATATATATTTGTTAATAAAATATCTTTTGTTAATATTGAAATTAATATATTGTTAACAATTATGATATATCAATTATAGTGATTTATTCTCAAAAACCATAATATACATTTATTGAAAACAAAGACATTATTTTGATAATATATTTTATATAATAATTGATTTATAATTCAAAATTATATATTATATAGAAATATAAAATCATTTTAATAAATATGATAATTCTAAATAATAATAATTAATAATATATTAATAATTTATTTTTTGTATATTTGATAATTTACTATATTCATGTTTAACATTCGAAAGTAAAGGTCGCTGATTATTTTTAGTTGAAAAATAGTATATTGTAATAATGTATATTTCTCTATAGTATGTAATGGCTCATAGTATAATTTCAGATGAAATGCTGGTATACCAGCGTGTGTACAACCAATGTATACACTAAAAGATTCATCGTTGGTATCATTAAATAATATTAAATGTCAACAAATTTATTCTATATCATTTATTGAAGAACACGTTATAAGGTAACACATTGTAAGTATTTAATATGTCCTTTTAAAAGGGGTAGGTATATCTATCCCACAACCAGTTTTTCCGGAAATAATGTCCGGAATTGTTTGCTAGAAAGTAATTTTATAGCAAGTTAACTATAATATTAGTTACTTGTTACCAGTTACCTAATTCATTTAAGCACTTCCATCAACTACTTTATGGAAGTTTTCGGACGTGTATTTTAATGTATTTATTGAGAAAACGGCATGTTTTGAGATTTAAATTGAGTATTACAGTTGAGTCAATTGACCGGATATGGTGAAGTAGATCATTCCAGATTGTTGGAGCATGGACGGAGAAAGATTTATGTTGGGCAGATGTTAAATATGATAGAACTGGAGTTTTTAATTTTAATTTGTTTATTTTTGTTGTTGTACATATTTATGTTGGGAAGTTAGTAAGTTGGCGAGATAGTCTGGTGTGTTATAGTGAGTAGATAAATGTATGATGAGTGACATGTTATAAATTATACTGGATTTTATTGGCAGCCAATGTAAGTTGGTTCATAGAGGAGATATATGTTTTCTGGAATGTTTAGCTATGTTAAAATATATATAAATCTGATAGCTGTGTTTTGAAGGCGTTTATTTATTAGATTGTGAGGAGGCATATATGTCCCTATAGGGATAGGAATTATAGTAATCAATGTGGGGTAGAATGAGGGATGTAGCGAGAATATTGCAGTATTACAATTAATGAAGGGTATTATTGTTCGTAAGTTTTGTAGTATGTAGTTAATTGACTGTGATAGTGATTTAGTCGGAATGTGAAATTTTAGTGTTGGGTCGATATAATATACCAAGAGTTTTTACTTTATTAGCATAATAAATACTCAAATTGTTAATGGTAATTTGTGATGGAAGTAATATAGTAGTAGATGTTTTAATATGCAATGATTCAGTTTTAAGACAGTTTAGTGATAAGGAGTTGTTGGTGAGCCTGTTATGTATATCAGTAATACAGTTGTTAAGTAAATGTATTGCATTGTTAGGGTCTATCAATCTACAGTGTAATATGTCATCTATATACGAGTGATAGTCGACTATAGATCTATATTGGGGGTATTTGTCAATAATTTTAAATAAGGGAAGTAGATTGATATTGAATAGGAGTGGACCAAGAACAGACTATTGAGGTACTCCATGAGTAACTTTACGAGGTTTAGAAATTAGTGAATTTATGCTAATTTGGTAAACAAATGACCAGTTAGGTATGAAATGAACCAATCGAGTGAAGTACCACATATTCCGATAGAGGATAGTCCATTTATAAGGATATTATGGTCAAGGGTATAGAAGGAAGCTGATAAATTAAGTGAGTTATCCCATTACGTTCCGACAATTTTCGGGAAATATAGTAACTTAAAAGGGGTCCCACTATAACTTGCTAGAAAATCACTTTCTAGAAAACATTTCGGGATATTATTCCGTGTAATGTACCTTGATATGTACCAAAGATTTTACGAAGGATTTCTTCGCAAAATCTTTGTATGTACTATCAAATTCGACATCGATGAATATATATATATATATATATATATATATATATATATATACATATATATTATATGATATAATATATATCTATATAATTTATAAATCTATATGTTTATATATATTTTATATAATTATAATGTATTTGTATCTACTAAGATGTATCTACTAAGAAAATTCTGTATTTGTAATTGTATCTACTATTATTTTTTTTAAAGTAATTGTATTTGTATCTATTATAAGAAAAAAGTGTGTAATTGTAATTGTATCTATTATACATTTTTTGAGTATCATGCCCAGTTCTGCCTATATGGTATATCTATCATATACGATCGGTACACCATTTAATTAATCACATCTACTATAAACTTTTGTAATGGACTTGTCTTAGTTTTAAAATCTACCATGAATTTACTATAGTGTACTAGCGTATACACTACAAAACCCATACAAGATCTTAATTCTTTTTCCATATCTGGCCATTTCCTAACTGCCTTTATCTTTCCTTCACCTGAATCCTTTACATTTTCACTATTTTCTAATCTAATTTGTAACCATGGAGAAGGTTTTCCCACTTTTATATTATCTATTTTATTTAAGAAAATATATGGAATGATATATACTTGACTACTATATCAATCATATATTCTATCTTATTCTCCTCTATGCATCCTACTTTACTCTCATCTTTATATTCTACTTTACTAACACACTCATCAATCAACTGATGGCTATCTCCAATTTCCTTTGACCTACTTATCGATGTTTTCTCTTTTACATCTACTCTACAAGTACTACTTATATGACCTAATATATTACATCGAGAGCACCAAACCTTCTAATATAGTTATCTACATGACCTTTACCATAATTTGTCCCTGGAATAACGACCTTAAAGATACATTTCTATCTATAATCTGACCATCCTGCCAATTACGTTAACTACTCCCTACCTTAACACCATAACTCGCATATGTGTCCGTCTTCGATACTTCCTCCCAACTATCAATAAATTTCCTCAATTCCTTAAATGAGATATCCTTCCCCAAACTACACATAGCCTGCCTTAATCTTATATTAATTAGGTTTATCCTAAGACTCTCTACAACAATCTCCTCCCATGATTATCTACTTTTTTTAATTCCATACCGAATTTTAATAATTTATCTAAAAACTCCATAGAGGTCTCATTATACCCCTGCTTAGTACCCATCAACTCATAAATAATCTCACTCCTATTTCTAATCCTCATATAACCTTCTTGAAAACTCTCTTTAATTCCTTTTATTGTAGTTAGATTAAACCCTAACATTGACAAATACAGCTTAGCATCTCCGTTGACATGATATAATACATACGACGCCACCTTCTCTCCATTTATACCTAATAAACTAATACATTCATCCAAATCTCTCAACTATTCATCTACATCATATTCCCCATTGAACTTAATTAATTTTACATAACTCCCTTGCATATTCACAACTAAACTACTACGCAATTACATAACATATAGTATACTATAATTAATGATTACCGTCGCGTAGTAATACATATAATCTGAATTATTGTAATCAAAAGTAAACAAAATAATTTAAACGCGGAAATTTGTAACGAACCCATTCTGATAATATTACGACGACAATAATCGGTAACTTCCAGTCCTCTTTATAGTTCAGCATGCATTCAATCAGCTCTCAGTAATAAATCAGCACCGCTAGCTCTCCGCAAACTCCATCCGTAGTGTATGGTTTTTTTCAAATGAATATTTAATAAATGTAAAGTAAAAATGTGCTATTTTTTAAAAAATACAGTGATCCCGCCGATGTCACCAAATGTAATAATGAGTGGCCTAAATAAGTGTTTGTAATGTAACACCACTCAAAATGATAGAGGAACGTTGTATTTACTCTTTACATTTTATTTATAAATCATCAAAAAACCATACACTAATGCTGTTTAACATATATACAGAATTACAATATGGAATAATACAATATAATGTTTTACAAACCTCCACGTGTCAAGGTATAATCAAAAATGAAATAATATTATTAAATCTAATATAATTCAGATTATACTATTTCTACGCGACGGTTCATTGGTCCAACCAATTATATAAACTTAATAACACTAAATAAAAAAACACAAAAATCAATATACATAAAATCAACATTCCATAAAATAAAACAAAAATATAACCAATTAAAAATATATAATAAACTAAATAACATTAACTAAAAATACAAAAATCACTAGACGAAATTAACATTTATAAGTATTACATAATACACAACTAAATAAAATAACTAAATACAAATATATAATATAAACTTAAAAACAAATATATAACCATATAAGATGCTAGTCTGCTACATATATATATATATATATATATATATATATATATATATATATATATATATTAGGGTGGAGTGAACTTTTTAAAATCGATTTTATATATATAATACTTATCAAATACAAATGAAGACAAGTGTATTATATTGATATACGTTATCTACTTCTAATGTTATATATTATATATCATATTATTAACTAGAATTGTTACAGTACGTTTTTCAAATTTGTCATGTTAAAGAATACATAAAACGGCCATGTTTGTTATTAATTTAGTCATTTTATGTTTATGATTTTAATATTATCTAAAATAACATAATCTTACAGCTGTGATATTATGAAATGATAATATGACTTATATATTTATTTTGTGAATTATAATGTTTTAGTTTAAAAGTTAGCTTTATTTAAATATAATTTGTTCCTATATTTAAAATCTTTTTAAATTGGCAATTAATTTATGAACTCTGACATTAGTATATTATATGAGCCAATCAAAATATTATTTTGAAATATTTAAATATTTATCAAATACTTTACTTGTTATTTTTTAATATTTAAATATTTATAAATTACTTTACTTGATTTAAATATTTTAAAGTATATAAATCATATATTCATTTAACATGTGTATGCCTAACATATTTATTTTGTTTATATACATAATTTAATAACATATTAATATATAATATTAAGCTAGTAAATTATATACTAATAGGTTGAATTTTAAATTATTATAATTATTATATTATTATAATAATTATTATCTTACATTCTTAGTATGATACTATATAACATAGAAGGTGTGTTACATACTAAACCGGTTAACTATAAATCTATGATATGAACTATACAAACTGATAAATTAAAGTAGGTTTAAGCTATTAAATTAAATATATTTAAAAACGATTTATATAAAATTACCTTGCAAGTATAATATAATATTTTCAAATTAAAATTACCAACTAGGTTTACATTTTATATACTACTAAATTATATTAAATATAATATTAATTTTCTTAAATAATATATGATATACACTGCAGTAATCACATGCAATCATTTATAAAATGATAACCACCTACAATGTTATAGTATTAATTATTAACATTTATATCATATCATTTCTATAGTAACACTTATATATATTAATTGTACAGGTAGTGATATATAATTTATTAATAATATATATTTGTTATTATAAAATATAATTTTATATAGTTACACATTTACTAATTATTTACTCTTATTATACTAGGTATATTATATACCCATTATACATATTATTTTATTATTCAACTATTTTGTTTTTGTTTTAATACCTATATTATACAGTATGTACTAATACAATGTAGAATAATAATAATAATAATGCAATATTAATAGCAATCAATAAATATGCATATGTATATTATATTCCTTCTTATAGATATGTATATGTTTAAATGTTGTAATAGCGTACTGTATATATTATCATACATAATTGTTATTGTGGCATTTACATGTAAAACTTATTTATAAATAATGACTATTAATATAATCATAGTATTAGATGTATCTTAATATTAGGTTAACACATTAAAATATGTCTGGATCGTCCATATCCATCGCCTTCTTCTGTCCCCATTTTGATTTTATAGATAAGTTTCTGCGACAGACTTTTAAATATGTCCATTTAATATAATAAATACTTGAAATATTATTACCGGTAACTATTTAATAAATATTATATTATATGTGTACTTAATATTTATACCTAAATATAAAATTAATTTATATATATACATTTATTTAAATATTATTTTAATTTAAGATATTGAAAGAATAACCAAGACTGTATTACATTTATATTTTGTTAATATTCGCAAAATCTACTTCATATGCACAAATAATACATAATACTTCTCTTGTGAATACTGTCGAATATAGTAATTTACAACATACTAAATATAATACAAATATATGCTGTACTCTATACCCAATACACTATTCCATTCTATTATAACTAATATTATACTACTAATACTATACAAACAAATATTTAACAATAATACTTTATGTTGTCAATTAGGGTAGATGACGAGAGTAATTTTACATTTTATTTAATTATCAAACTGAATCAAAAATCATGTTAAATATTATTAATAATATAATAATGCAAGTTATAATAATATTGAGTTATCTCCATTACACTTCATTATAGTAGTACATATACTAAATAAACATAATCACTATAAGCAGGAAATAAATTAATAAACTATTGATATTGTTGGAGGGCTTATGTGTGTGCGCTGAATACGTAGTGTGATACCTAGTGTTCGTATGACTATATTATTTTATTATATTTACACGGTGTTTATATTCCTGGTGGAAGGGCCGCTGCCCACATCACCAGGTACGATTACGACTAGCTACTGATATTGTTCATCCCGAGTTTGTCGTCACAGATATGCTAGCATCTCACAAAGGCACCAAGTAGATTAACTCTGAAGGTCACGGATTTTCTCTTATAGTTGAATGACTATTATTTTCTTTGTTGATCCCTATTATGAAAATAAATATAATTTAATATTATAATTCACAAAATATTAATTTATAACGTTTTAACCAGTTTAAATAATTCAAGTTAGATATTTTCAATATATAATTAATTTATAAATTAAATACACCCCAAATACATAACCAAATATAACTCTTAAAAATAATTGAAAGTCAACTACAATAGTATTGTTGGGGATATGAAAATTAGATATAATATTTATAAATAAATTGCTTGCATATATAATATATTAAAATTGGGTGGCATATTAAGGCCTAGTTATCAGTGATACAAATTAGTTGATAGTGCTAATAAATCAATGCGAATAAAATATATCTTTAATTTAAACTATTTATATATTGAATTTGGTCATGATGTAATTATAAAAGAAATCAAATACACTGTGTTTAAATATTAATTTTCATAGTTATATAAAATATTATTAACCTTTAATCTATCATATAGCTTTAAGATGACATAGAGACGCAGTTGATTTCTTGAAAATTTCACTCCATTCGTTTTGTCGTCACTCTCATCAATTCGCTGATTTCTGTATGGTCCATTCATCTTACCATTGAGTTTTGGTCTTGCTATTATTCATGTGCCAACCACAGTAACTTGATGAATAGTATTTGACATTGAGATGGATCTTGAGACATCACAATACCATTTCAGTTTTCTTTCAATAACCATCACCAGTAGTTCAGCGTGTGAGCCAATTTATTGTGTTACTCTTCATTAATCCAGATTAGTGATTCGATCTTTATAAATATCGAAATATTATTATCAGGCTAATTTTAATTAATATATATACCAAGTGTTATAGCATATTTTATATATAATCAAATCCAATTAAAAATTACTACATTATGAATATAAATATTAAATACAATTTTACGGTATGTCTGATAATGTATTAGTTATTACTATAGTATACAATAAAACAACATACTATAAATGTTATTATTTTATAAATACATGAAGCTGAATATATAGTATGACATGCATTTGTAAAATTAAGTATATAATTAAAAATCTAGAATATAATATAGTTTATAAATTAATTTTTAAAACGCCAGTTTGATATAAATATATATATATATATATATATATATATATATATATATATATATATATATATATATATATATATATATATATATATCAACTACCATAGGTAGTCTATCGCTATAAGTATTTATGATTTTAAACAATAACATAACATAATTAAAATAAAAATGTCACAATAAATACACTCTATCATGCAGTTCATATCTAATACATTTATGATATAATATATACTTATATTGATAATTATAAATATTTAATAGATTATAATATTAAAATACACTCATAATTGAATATTAGCTCAACCGAGTAAAGATATATTCCATCTAAGATATTTACGAACATATTTCCAAATTAAATTCTAAATTCACAAATTTGTCAACAAATTTATTTTCTTTAATAAATAGAATATATGGATACTGAACATATTACAATTATTCAAAAAAGTATTCAGATAAATGGATACTTTGCTCATTATGAGAATATTTTATTATCTATGCTAGCAGATTATTATATACATATAAGAAGGATATCAATAGAACATATAATAAAATCAAGAAAATTACCAAATAAAACTATACGAAAATTCAAAATACATATTATAAATTTTTAATAAAAAACATATATAGAATTAATAGAACACACACAATGTATTATATTAAATATAATTACAGTTTACAATACATATTTACATTATTATACAAGGATACTATTATACTCTAGGTGTATTATATGGTTTATGATTATAATTATATATCTTACCTAAAATGATATTTCAATGGCAGAATTTCATATTTTGATATCCTTAGTAGCTTCCAATCATTCATATACATTAGCAGAAAGCCAACATAACTAGTTAATCTTCAGTTTAATTAATTACCTATAAATAAGATGTGTATACACAATTATATGGTTTTTGAATAAATAATATTTAAGTAATTGGAAATTATTTACATATTATTTATGATATATAATTATATAATTATTATATGATATTACAATTGATAAATGTATACGTTGTGATTAGTAGTAGAGTGCATTGTGTTTCTCATACATATAATACTACGATAATTATCATCATCATCGTATGTGATCAACTTAATTTCATTCTGTAGAATATCAATTAAGCGTAGACAATAATATACTATGTCTTAATCAACAAATTCATTGCAATATTAAGGTTAGATGTAGAATATATTATAGCATATTTACTTTCTATTTATAAATTTAAGTATGAAGATAACCTAGTTTACAATAGTTTAAGTTAATGATCTTATTTAATTTTGATTTAAATATCATGAGATAAGTTATTTAATTTCTATAATATGCAACTGTAACATTTCGTAGACCATGCACCTAGGTTACATAGTTTTTATAATTTTATATATAATGTATAATTATAGTCTATTGGAAAGTTATATAATTTGAATATCAAAGAAACATGAATGGAAAATTATAAAAAGATTTGTTTCCCTACACTGACTATATTAATAGAATAAGATATATAATTTGACTTTTTATCGGTATGATTGACTTGGTACGAATTTACTTGGTGCGAAATGATTGGTACTTTATTAATATTGTTAAGTAGGATACAATAATTAAAACTATTATACTTTATTAAATAGAAAAATCAAAATATTGTATACAATTCAACTCTATATACAAACTATTTATTTATTTTCATGTGCATAGATTGTGCAAAAAATACATGCACATGCATTTTTTCATGTGTGAATTTAAAGAAAATTGGTAGGTTACGTGCACAGTACCTTTTCTACTCAGTACATGAAAAATAAGATAATTTCTATACAAATTGAATTATACAAATACCAAATCGGTTTTTGTTATATGATATGCGCGCCTCTAGCGAGAAAGAGGAGAAAGAGGAAGTAAACAATAACAAATAATTAAGAATATAAAATGTTAGTTATATTTATATAGTATAGATAATTAGATATATATATGTATTGTAGTATATAACAATTGGCGACGAGGATTAACTAAAAACACAGAATATCTATTATTAAGTTTAGTTTAGTAAAAATTAGTAAAGATGACTAATTTCGGAACTATTGGAGAATTCTGTGCCGATGAGGAAACGTTTTCAAGTTATTCAGAGAGAGTTGAAGCATATTTCTTAGCTAACGAAATTAAAGATGGAGAGAAGAAGAAGGCAATATTAGTGACGGTGATAGGAGCCAGGACATATAAATTATTAAGGGACCTATTAATTCCAAAGAAGCCGATGGAAGTCACAGTACAGGTATTATTAGAAACACTAACAATACACTATGAACCAATTCCATGCGAAATAGTAGAACGGTTTAGATTTAATACTTGCGATAGACAAGATAACCAGAAAATAGTTGATTATATTGCCGAACTAAGACGAAGAAGTGAGCATTGCAATTACGGTAACAAATTAGATGAACATATAAGAGATAGGCTAGTCTGCGGCGTTAAAAATAATCGAATACAACGAAGATTATTATCGGAAGAAAAATTGACGTTAAAAAGAGCTATTGAAATCGCCGTGGGACTGGAACTTGCAGAATTGAATTTATCAACAATTGATTCTTGTCATAACAATAATTCGGTAATAAACAAGATTGATTATACTAGACATAATAAACGAAAGGAAGAGGAAATCGGAAGTAAAGTAGAGCATAGTAGGAATGACAAGTACAAACTGAAATGTACTGGTTGTGGGAATAACGGTCATGAGGTAGACAAATGTAGATGGAAGAAATGTAAATGTTATACATGTGGAAAGTTAGGACATTTAAAATATAAATGTCCCCATAAAGAGACTAATTATTTAACACAAGAAGCAGATGATGAAGAACTCATATATTCCATGTTTACCGTAGAGACAAAGGAAGATGGAGTTATGACGACTACATTACGATTTAACGATATAAGTTGTACCCTACAAGTAGATACGGGTGCAGCGGTATCGATTATATCAGAGAAGACCATGAAGGAGTTATGGAAACCAAGTAAACAACCGAAGTTACTATCATCATCTGTAAAATTACGTACTTTCACGAATGAACTTATACCAGTGATGGGAAGAATAGAGGTAAAGACGGACGAAGGTAAATATATTAAATTGTATGTAGTAAGAGGATATGTACCAAATATAGCAGGTAGGGATCTAATTAAACTGTTATGACTAGACTGGGGGAATGCTGTTCCATGTAATCGAATTGCACAGAGCTCGATGGGTACATGGAAACAAGAGTTCCCAGAAATTTTCAGGGAAGGATTGGGTTGTATGAGGGGCATTAGTGGTAAATTATATGTGGAAAAAGATGTTAAACCAATATTTTTTAAAGCACGAAATGTTCCATACGCCATGAAAGACAAAGTAGAGACAGAGATAGAAAGATTGAGGCATGAAGGGGTTATTGTAGAAGTAACTCATTCAGAATGGGCAACACCTATAGTACCGATCTTAAAGAGAGATCGAACCATACGAATTTGTGGCGACTATAAAATTACTATAAATAAGGTATCGAGGTTGGATTGTTATCCAATTCCAAGAATTGATGATTTGTATGCAAATTTAGCAGGGGGGGGTTGAATTTAGTACCCTAGACCTATCAAACGCATACTTACAAATGCCATTAACAGAAGAGTCTAAGAAATATACCACAATTAATACCCATATAGGACTATTTCAGTATAATAGGTTGTGTTTTGGTATAGCTTCTGCTCCAGCGATGTTCCAAAGAGTCATGGATAACTTAATAAAAGGTATACCCAATGTATGTGGATATTTAGATGATATATTAGTAACGGGCGTAAATGAAGTGGAACACGACCGCAATTTAAGGAAGGTTTTAGAACGACTAGAAAAGGCCGGAATACGACTGAATGAAAATAAGTGCCAATTAAAAAAGAACGAAGTACAGTATTTAGGATATATCATTAATAAGGAGGGTCTACGACCTATAGAGTCGAAGGTAGAAGCCATACGAGATGCACCAAGACCGACTAATACAACACAACTTCGTGCCTACTTGGGCATGTTGAACTATTACGGAAAATTTCTAAAGAATATGTCTAACTTACTAGGCCCAATACACATATTGTTAAAGAAAAATAAACGATGGCACTGGTCTGACGAATGCGAAAAATCATTTATAGAATCAAAGAAGAGATTAATGTCGGCCGATCTACTAGTTCACTTTGATGCAAGTAAGGAGATCATAATTACATGTGACGCATCACAATATGGAATTGGTGCAGTGATGTCTCATATAATGGAAGATGCGACGGAACGACCAATAGCGTTTATTTCCAGAACTTTAGCGCCAGCAGAAAAGAATTATTTACAAATTGAGAAGGAAGCACTGGGGGTAATATTTGCAGTGAAGAAATTTCATAAATATTTGTTTGGAAGGAAATTCATTATTACAAATGATCATAGACCTCTATTGACATTATTCAATAGTAATAAAGGTATACCACAAATGGTATCTGGAAGGATACAACGGTGGGCACTAACATTATCCGCATATGATTATACATTCAAATATTTGCCGGGAACTAAGATACCACATGCAGATGCACTCAGTAGACTACCATCACATAGGGCTACAGAAGAAGTTCAACCACTACCTGAAATAATATTTACCATAGAGACAATAGAGGACAAATTAATCGACTGTAAGTTATTGGAAAAGGCAGTAATAGAAGATACCATGTTAAAACAAGTTAAAATATACATCAGAGATGGATGGCCAGAAGATAATACTCTGAGAAATGAGGGTATTGGATATTATAGAAGGAGAACTGAACTTCATACTCATAATGAATTAATATTATGGGGGTCAAGAGTTATAATACCACGGTCATGGCAGAGAAAAGTATTGAAATTATTACACGAAGGACATCCAGGAATGACACGTATGAAGGGTTTAGCAAGAAGTTATTTCTGGTGGCCCTTAATGGATATGGATATAGAATCAATTGTTCGGGAATGTCCCGGGTGTCAAAATAGTAGAAATTTGACTGAATGCAAATACAGTTCGTGGCCAGATCCCCAACAACCTTGGAAAAGAATTCATATGGATTTCGCTGGCCCTTTTTTGGGTCATATGTATTTAATAGTAGTAGATGCATATACTAAATGGCTAGACGTAATAGTAATGGGGCACGTTACATCTTGTAAAATAATAGAAAAATTACAAGAAATATTCGCGACACATGGTTTACCACAGATCATCGTTACTGATAATGGTACAAATTTTGCAAGCTCCGAAATGTCACAATACATGAAGAATAATGGTATTAGACATCTATTTTCACCGCCATATCATCCAGCATCTAATGGAATAGCGGAAAGAGCGGTACAGACATTTAAGAAAGCTATGGGAAGAACAGAAGGAGAAGGATCAATTCACGAGAAAATACAGAGATTCTTATTAAATTACAGAATTACACCACATACACTAACAGGGAAGGCACCATGTGAATTACTGATGGGCAGAAGAATTAGATCAAAATTAGATCTCTTACTTCCCATGGACAAAGAAGGCGAGTACAAACAAGAAAAGAGGAACCTGTATAACCCAGGGGATGCTGTATTCGCAAAAGACTTTAGGAATAACCAGAATTGGCTAGAAGGTAGAATTGAAGAAATACATAATTCTATAGCATGGGTTAGACTACCAGATGGAAGAAGTATTAGACGTCATATAAACCATCTACGAACGAGAGGTAGCCAAAGTATATTGAGGAAACCACCAGAAATAGAGGAAGACGTTCGTTCAGAACCTGGCATAAGACAAGAACCTATTATAACACCAGGAAACGCTATAGAATCTGAAATACCACTGTCGAATTCGTTCCATTCAGAAGTATCAAGAGAACAAACTCGTCGACCCAAACGTTTCGACGAGTAGGTGATCCTGATTTATCAGGATAGACATCAGCATCGACTGATGTCGAGGAAGGAAGAAGAGACGTGTTATATGATATGCGCGCCTCTAGCGAGAAAGAGGAGAAAGAGGAAGTAAACAATAACAAATAATTAAGAATATAAAATTTTAGTTATATTTATATAGTATAGATAATTAGATATATATATGTATTGTAGTATATAACAGTTTTAATATATATGTGAAAATTTCGCCATAAAAAGAATATTCTACGAACAGAAAAATAATCATGTAAACCAATCTACATACGTGAACATAAATATGGAATCGGTGTGAAAGCCCTATTATGTGAAATATTAAATAAGGCTTATGATATTATAATTATTATCTAAACTTTATATAAATATATATGTATATCGATTATCAATATTGAAACTAATATGATAATTATGTAAATTATAGATTATATTAGAATAATATATAAGTTTATTAGAGAAAATATTAATAATTAAAGATAATTATAATAAATGATGTTATAGATAATTTTAATAAAATATATGCCATTCATATAATATTTAAATTAATAATATTAAATATAATTATGTTAATAATAATTGTAATCGTAATTGGTAATAGTACATAATCCGCACATTAAAATCTGCATAATCTATATTTTATATATTAAAAACCATTAGTGTACTGTCTTGGTACTATATATTGGGACTGATATAATATATATATATATATATATATATATATATATATTATATATAATATATATGATATTATCAGATATACGATATAATAGTTAAATTATTTTATATATATTTATTTGTAGCATGACTTATGCACTATATAAGGTATTAATAAATTATTAATACCGTATTATAAAGTAGATCATTTATATTAATTTTATCATAATGATATCATTCGTTTGAAATATAATGTATACAATACTTGGAGAAATAAATAATTACTTTATTTATAATTATAATAGGATATCATATTAAAATAATAATTATGTGTAGATAATATTTAATATATTAAATACAAATTTAAGACATATGTCTTATGACTCTTGTGTCGATTTTTAATTTTAAATGTGGCGCTTTTTTATGTACGGATTATGTCAATATATTATTGAATGTAAATTTAATTTAATAATAATATTATAATAATCATTTTATGGATAAAATCAAAATTTTAAAACCCTATAAGTTTTGTGATTATCATAAGATTCGTATGACATACGAATTATGAATTAAAATTATCTGAATTGAATTAATTGTTTACTATTTAATATTATATTATACATTATTATTATTTAATTCATAAAGTAAACATAATTCTCAATATTAATTTTCATTTCACTTATTATAAGTATTGTGATTTAATCAGTGATTATTATAAGATTCATAATATACGAATTATGAATTACATTTTTTAATTTAAAATTATCTGAATTGAATTAACTGTTTATTATTATATATATATACATTATAATTGTTTAATTCACATTAAATTATAACTAATATTATGATTAATATTAGATATTTTACTTACCCTAATACAATGTATCCTGGAGTTTATCACTTAAATAAGTTAAATACGTTTATAAAATTTTTTTAAATAATGTAAACAAATATACAAAATATTTGTTTACCAAAAATATAAGATTTTCAATAATTATAAATTACCAGATTAACTTATTATTACCTGTGTAGCAAATTCCTTGCATATTAAATTATAAATTAAATATTATAAATACTATAAAAATATTCTTTAATTTATATTATAGTTTTCAATGTCATTAGATATACAAATATATAATATATGAGCAATTTTATATGTTGGAATATTTTATTTTATTTGATTGACAGATATTTAAAATTTGAAATTCACTCCATACTAATATATATATATATATATATATATTGTTTATCTAACTATATATTGTTATGTAATACACTGTAATACTCGAAATTTATATAGTTAGCATTATTATAAATATAAAAACAGATATATTTATATATATATATATATATATATAAATAAATAAATAAGATTTATCATTCCTCTACAACAGGCAAGGAATGATGGGGACATTAATAAACAAGTTAATGTTTTTACTAGAATTTCCCCAATCATCATATTTTTGGATAGTCTATAGACTATGAGAATTAAAACGTTTATGAGAATCTATAGATTCTCATAAAATAAATAAAATATAAATATAATTAAGAATGTAAAAAATTAAAATTACTCTAAAAAGAGAGAAAGTATGAGATAACTATGTATAAATTGTTAAAAATAAAAAATGGAGTTGCACCTGAATACCTAACATAAAACAAAAATAATATTTTTGATTTTATTATTTTTTTGTGATTTTAATAATTTTTTTTTTTTTAAATTAATAATTGAATTAATAATTATTTATATATATATATATATATATATATATATATATATATATTTATAAATTATAATACTGAAAAGAACGATACCTTATATAAACGAAATATATATATGTATATGTTGTCTATATAAGCATATTCAATATTATATTATAATAACATGAGATAAATCATCGTGCAAAACGTACTTCTAGTAGTAACAGTTGTCCTTGAGGACATAAATGTATGTCTAATAATAGTATTGTACAAGTACTTGTACCTATGTTTATATTACATTTACATACCTAATGAATTACCAAATGAATATATATATATTCATACACATTATTTGATTTCTATAGAATTTATCAATAATATTCTGCACATTATATTTAAATCCTATACACTACACATATTGTGTTTCGTATAGTGTACACTGTGAATAGTGTGTACTAAACAATATCGTACACAGCGTTCTACGTTCCTGGAGATATCCCCTAGGACTTCATGCACGGGTAGCTGGACTACCCTTTTTCACTGAGGTTATGTAACTACTCACGTGTTCTATTCGCTGCCCTCATTGTCCTTAATCTTTCGAGGTACTGGTCCTGTACTGAAGAATCGGTCGCCTATCCGTAGAATCTACCCGCACGAAGAGTTGCCACCATACCGAGGAATCTATCATATACGTGGAGTCGACTTCATTTCACTGCTTATTATATTATTATATAATACCTATAGATATAACGTTACTCGAGCTCATCTATTAGCTAGCTCATGTATATATATAATGTCAGTTGTATGTCATTATTGTAATGAACCTGCTTCTAGATCTGACCTACCATGTATCTCGTGTAAATAATTCTACCACCATGTATGCCTCTTCCCAGCATCAATTATATCCAAGTCATGGACTCATATCAATGGTCCACCTCCATCATATGCCCTTGCCATTTTTTCTTCTCCAATTTTACATTTACATGTCCCTCTTACCTCCTAAACACCTCATCAAATATATCTACTACATTCTCCTCTCCTCTAGTTACCCCTATCCTATACATCGTAATAATCCCCCCACCTCCTATACCTGCCCAATTACGAATTCCCAAACTTATGGAACTTAAAACTTTCCCCCCATCCTTCATAACCGATAATATCCCATCACACGATAATTTCCCTTATCATAAATCGTATGAATCTGCTATTATATCATCTTCCTCTCCTACCCCTATTAAATCTCCTCTCGTCCACTATGTACCTCATAATTCTACCACACCCTATACTCATCCCAGACCTCGTAAACTTCAATTAAATAATATTATTCGTAACAATTCACTTGTCATTGAACATTTAAAGCCCTCTGATATTAATACTGAATTCATTTCATCAATCCTTATACATATTCTACTGCCTAAAATATATATTTCTATAGTCACATTTAAAAACAACAATGCAATTATCCAGTTATCTAATAAATCATTTTGTGACATATTTTTCAGAAGATTTAGATCTATTAAATGTAATCCCCGATTCTCCCATCTATATGTACGAAATTCCCTACCTTATAAAACCCGTTTATTAGGTAAAATCCTTTATCATGCATATATTGAAACTAACCCCTATAAATACTAAACCTATATTTAACACATATACAAATTCATTTGAATTACGACTCATATATAATTCTATTGACTGGTCTCTTCCACCAATTACCATACCTCCAACTCTCCTTATGGACTGGGAATCTTCCTACCTTAAATTTAAATCTTCCGTTCACTCATTTAGTAATCTCTCCATTTATACTAATTCAGACCCCACACCTAATAATCCTTCTGAAAATTCCAACTCCCCTTATTTTCCTGTAAAATCAACTTCATCTATTGATTTAAATAATTCCACCATCACAAGTGTCCCAGTTGTTCATTCACTAAAATCTAATCATATATCTACACCTTCTCTAACTAAACCTGAATGACTATCTGAACACATTGCCCTAATAAATATTCGTTCTATTCGTTCCAATGCCTCACTCTTAATACCATTCCTTAAAAAGTCCAATTTTAGTATTATTGCATTAACAGAAACATGGATCTCTCAAGATGATTCCGACATATTTTCCCTATTTCACAATTATGGTTATATATTAATCTTATCGCCACGATTATCAGGACGTGGTGGTGGGGTTGGCTTCCTCGTAAAAACGTCTCTACCTTTACCATGTATATCCATATCCCATAACTTCTCCTACTCTGACTGCTTAACCATATCATTCACCCACAAATCTATATCCATTACTGTCATTTATAGACCGCCTAAACCAGAATTCGCTTCCTCTTTAAGTGAGTTTAACGATCTTGCTACTGATCTCATAAGTTCACCCACATACCACCCTATTATACTTGGTGATTTCAACTATCATTTTAATGCTACCTCAAATCCACATATTATGTTCACTAATTTAACAAATTCATTATCCCTATCACAACATGTCAAATTCCCAACTCATATAAATGGCAATATTATTGATCTTGTATTCTCCAGTTCTCTCCATTCTGAACTCATGGTGAGTAATATTTCTTGGCTTGATCTACTTTCCGATAACTTCCTAATCTTATTCAAAACTAACTTTACTATCACTCCTAATCAGAAAACACGTATTACATACATACCCATTAAGAATATTAATTCCATGATATTCTTAGCTGACTTACATTCTGCTTTAGGTGACTACTGTTATTATCCAGTTGTATTAAATTACAAACTATCCCATATTCTCAATAAACATGCGCCTTCAAAAACTATATCAGTAACTCTACATCCTGATAGCCCATGGTTTACTTCCCACCGCATTTCCTTGAAACGATCACTTCGTAAATCTGAAAGAATACACATATCCTTGAGATCTTCATCTTCTAGAGCTTCATTCATTGAGCAACGTAATATCTACAAGTTAGCAATTTCCTATGCCAAATCTAGCTATTACACTCAGGTTATAAATGATCTTGCTTCTGATAACCGACGACTTTTCAGACTAGCTAATAATTTGTTATCTCCCCCAAAACCAGCATTACTACCATCTATAATTAATATTTCTCCATTACAATTAAGCGGTCTTTTCTCCAAAACATTTTCTAATAAGATTGACTCCATCATTATAAAGATCATGAACCATACGCCTACTGCCAATTATCCTTCTATCATAGTTACCCCACCTATATCTGTTTTCTTAAGTTTTTTTCGTCCGCCATATATATCTCTCATATCTAAACTACTAAATGCATCCTCTTCGATATCTCCCTCCGATCCTGTTACACTATCTATTTTTAAACTTTACTCCGATTATCTATGTCCAACTATATGTAAAATCATATCATATTCCCTAAATTCCGGTACCGTCCCTTCTATTTTTAAACAAGCAATAATCACTCCCATTCTTAAAAAACCTTCACTCGATCCTGATTCACTTCTCAATTATCGCCCAATTTCTCAGCTACCTTTGTTGAGTACAATTTTGGAAAGAGTTGTCTCTCGTCAACTAATCTCCTATTTAACCGCCAATAATCTCCATATTCCTCAACAAAGTGGTTTCCACAGAAACAGCACTACTAAACGTAATTGATGTAATCACTTCTACTCTTAATACTAAAAACTGCTGTCAACTAGTAATGCTGGACATATCCAGTGCTTTTGATACGCTTGATCACAAAATTCTACTCTCCCGTCTACACCTGCTTGGAGTTAGAAACCTTGCCCTGTCATTGTTTACTTCATATCTATCTGACCATAGTAGCAGTGTAAAAATATATAATTCTTTTTCTTCCCCTTCTCCTATGAAAGATGGTCCCTATGATTAATGATCCCTATGGTGTTCCCCAGGGATCAGTAATCGGTCTTTCACTTTTCTCAAGTTATGTATACCCACTACCATCCATAATATCTAAATATACAAATATTTATTACCATCTTTATGCAGATGACATACAACTATATATTTTTCTTCCAACTAATTCATCATCAGGTCTTAATAATCAACTCTCTAATTGTGCTAATGACATTAAAGAATGGCTTATTTCTAATAATCTACTTCTTAATACCTCCAAAACTACATTGTTGAATCTTTCTCCATCACCATCTTACTTCCCTCCTTTTCTTATTGATAATATTGTGTTATATCTCCTTCTCCTACTGCATCTAACTTAGGTGTATTTTTTGATTCTACACTTTTCTTCATTCCTCATATTACTGCCATCACAAAATCTGCAAATTATCATCTATTTAGAATTAGAAAAATACGAAAATCAATTACTGTATCTCTTACTAAAACTCTAGTTAATTCCCTTGTACTCTCACGTATATATTACTGTTCCTTAATCCTTATACATCTTCTATTATCATCTATCTCTCACTTAAATCGAGTTATTCGTTCATCAATCCGTACAACATATAACCTACGTATTCGAGATCATTCCTCTACTTACTCATACCAACACCAACACCTACGTATTCGAGATCATTCCTCTACTTCCTCATACCAACACCTATCTCCATGGTTCACATTTAACAAACGCTCTGCTTATCGCATATTATCTATTGTTCATTCCTCAATATACTCTTCAAATTGCCCTTCATATATTTCTGCTTCTCTAGTACAAATAGCTACCATTCCATCACTTAGAAACCATGCATCTCATCTTCTATCTACCCCTATTCTACGTCTCTCAAAAATGAATACTCGGGCAATTAGTTATATTGGTCCTAAGCTATGGAATTCACTCCCGCCCTATATTAGATCCATAAAATCGCATAAAACATTCATGAAATATATACAACAATTGATCTCAGGTAGGAATCTGAATTACTAATATGTTTTTCATTATTATTTTATTTATTAATTTCCGTACGGCTTATTCTATTTTATTTTATTATTATTAATGGTATTTATTGTTTACCTACTTTTATTATTTGTATTCTATTATATACACTTTTGAGAAATAATTTATGATTTATTTAAGTGTCTAAATAAACATTCTATCTATCTATCTATATATATAGGGGAAAGTAACCGAATACGGACATTACCCGAATACGGACACTCTCGGTATCTTAGAAAACATACATTCTATAAAAAAAATATTTAATGAATAATATATTGATAATCATATATATATATAGTCTAAATAAGTATTGTTTATTTTTTTATTCTTTATAATAATACTAATATATCTAATTAACTGATTTTGATCAACTTAAACCCTTCTCAAGCATATAAAAAATTAAAAATTAATATAAAACACAAACATATTTATTAATAACTAAAGTATTCTAAACATTAAAAGCATAAATTCTATATTGTTTATCAAATATTAATTAAATTATTAGAATATATCTAGAGGTCATATAAATCCATAATATGGACACTTGAGATATCTTAATACGGACACCCGATAACCAATTAGCATGCAGCGTGTGAACTATTCGGATTTTTATAAATATCGCGTGCGGTATAATATTAATACCACCAATGAAACTAATTTAATAATGTTATTATTTAATAATAATAATATAATAATATAAAGATTTATATACTCAATAAAAATGATAGACGTATATATGCGTCAAGTTGAAATAATAAAACAAATAAATAAATAAATATACGAATAATAATACATTTTAAAATAAGACATTATAGTGATAATATATATATGAATATAGTGGACATTTAAAGGCAGTAAAATATGATATGGTCCGTAAGTTATCGGGAAAACTGTTTCAGTACTTCGGAGCAGCTACAGCGAAATCATCATCTGCATACATATATGTCTATAGATGAGAAAAACGGCACATATAGTTTCATCAGCTCACATTTGCGACTCAGACGAGTAGTTACTCGAATTATGACTCTCTTTGAGTGTACCACTATTTAGATACTTAACTTGTATTATAAATAAATAAAATTAAAATTAATAAATTAATTACTAATTAAATTATATTAGATAATTCATAAAATTAATTATAAATAATGTAATTGTTATTTATCTGATTGGTCCATCAATACTATATAGTTTATCTAGTGTTATATGGGTGTCGGTATTAAAATACAAACGGATTCAATACATGTCAGGGTCTCTAAAATAGGTATTAATATAATATTTAGAAGTAAGTATATGTAATTGTGCACAAATATTTCAGATATCATTATTATCATGTAAACATTAATATTTAGAGCAACTCTGATGGACATTATAGCAATAGGTTTATCCTATTGTTATAAGTTAAAACTGCATTTTAGTTCCTGTATTTAATAATAGGACTCCTCCCCAATTAAATACAATATAAATAATATATATATATATATATTACAATTATAATAATAATATTATTGATTTATTCATAATATTAATTCTTTCGTCTCTCTCGTCTCTTTAGTTTTTTCAATATAAGCATATTTCATTGCATCATAATAATTGATTTCCTTGTGATAAATTAGGTTATGTAATGCTATGACTATAATTATTAAAATAACACTTATATAAATAATAAAAAGTTTTAAGTGTGGGGGTTCCAAATTGTCATCTTCCTCATTATTAATGTTACCTATAGATGTGTATATAGTTTTTAATTAAAAATAAATGTATAATTTAATATATAATTTTATATGTTTATACAGATATGTATGTTTATATATTATTATATATTATTGTATATATTTCGATATTAAAAATAATAGTGATTTTAATTATTGTATATCTTAGTTCATATTATATCTTAGTTAACATATTAATAGAGTGAAATTAACATTTATTAACGTATGTAATTTATACTTAATTGAATGTGTTTTTATATGAAAGATATATTTTGAAATACACTAAGATTATATATGAGTATACTACATTTTTACTTGCATAATTATGTATATAGGGGTAACCGAAAGTAACCGAATACGGACATTACCAGAATACGAACACTCTCGGTATCTCCGAAACCATACATTTACAATAAAATATGTTATGAATAAAATATTGATAATCACATATATAGTCTAAATAAGTAATTTTTATTTTTTTATTAGTTATAATAATAATAATATATATAATTAACTGATTTTAGTTATAACATTTTAAATTTATGAAAAAATAATTCAACTTAACACCTTCTCAAGCATATAACAAATTATTAATATAAAACATAGAAATAATTTATTAATAACTAAAGTATTCTAAACATTATAAGTATAAACGCTATATTTTGTATCAAAAATTAATTAAGTTATAAGAATATATCTAGAGGTCATATAAATCCATAATATGGACACTCAAGATGTTTTAATAATATAATATAGTTATAAATTAGGTACTTTTAAATACATTAAATAGCATAAATTAATAACTTAAAAAAATTGAGAAAAAAATCAAAAAAAAATATTCTATCTAGAAAAATATATAACATATGTATTCTATAATTGTTGTCATCAAATATTGATCTATTAATTTTTTTTGAAAATAATCAAATATTTTTGGGGTACATAGGTTAAAAATCATTTTGTATATAACTTGTAAACATATTTTAAAATATTTTAAAGGTATAATGTATACTTGAATATATATATAAAATATATTCAGGCATATTTATATGATTTTATAAAATATGTTACTAATAATTAAGGTTTTAAAAATTATAAAAATATTTTTTTTCTAGAAATCTCACTTTTTGGAAAATATTTGAAAGGTGAATAAAACGGTTTTCACATTTGAGACCAGTGTCAAATATAAATCTAGAATCAATTGACAGAATGTCATCCTATTGAAAAAAGTTAAAAATGCAGGTCAGTGTAATCATTCAGCGCGCAGCGTGTGAACTATTCTGACTGTTATACAAAGTGCTTTATAATATTAATAACACTAATGAATCTAAATCTAAAAATGTTATTATTTATATACTTAACTTGTATTATTAATTGATAAAATAATAAAAATTAATAAATAAATTACTAATTAAATTATATTAGATTATTTATTAAATTAATTATAAATAATGAAATTGTTATTTATCTGATTGGTTCATTAATAATGTATAGATTATCTAGTGGTATATATGGTTTCCGTATTAAAACAAATGGTGTCAGTATTCAGACATGGGTACCGAATACGAACACCACCGTTATAAATTTAATAAAAAGGTTAAATAAAATTTTAAAATCAAAATAATATCTATAAACATATAATATTAATAAATTGTAATTTTTGAATACAAATATTGAGTTATAAAATGTTAAGACCATTTTTGTTGAAATGTCCGTATTAGATTACTTTTCCCCATATATATATATATATATATATATATATTTATATTTTATATTCATATCAAAGGTCATGTGCAATGTATTAGAGCATTTTTCAAATTATATATAAACATTATATATGTAGTATAATTATTTAATTATAAATATACTTAGAACACGTAATATTTTGATTTTATAAAATAACATGTTTGAAATAAAAGTAAAGTACATTATTAGATTTTTCCTTATCATATATATATATATATATATATATATATATATATATATATATATATATATATATATATATATACATATATATACATATATATAGATAATATATATTTTAAAATATTAATTATTAAAAAAAATAGTATTACCTTTTGCATATGTAGTAGATTCAATATGCATATTTTCTATGTATTATTTAATTAATTAAATTATATTTTACATATGATATTTATATATATAATGTTATATAATTAATATATTACATTTTATAAATATAGATTACTAAAAAAATTTGTTATTAATTTGTAATGAGTAATTGATTTGATATTTATGATTGCTATGTATAATGTAATTAATTATTCTAAAGTGTGCATCTATAATATATTTACTTAAATAATATATATATATTTTTGAATATTAATTAATAAACAACATTATTATCATTTTTATTATTGCGATTTTCATGAGTAGTATATTCGATATTGATTATTTCTATATATTACTATACGTTAAAATAATATTTAGAAGTGATATTATATAATAGTTTATGAATAAATCATTGACTCTCGTTAAAACTATGGATGTATTAACATGAGAGCGGATTGAAAGGACATTAGAGCCATATGGTTATAAATGAAAACTTCATCTATAGATTAACTTAAGTTTAATTAACGTAAGTTCCTGGATGGAAAGAATCTACCAAATAAAATATTATTATAATTATTATGCCCTTGATACAATTAAATATATTTTATAATATTATACATTATTTTAATTATATAAATATATTTTAATAAAAATGTATACTGCATAAACATGGTAGTGGGGGAATATATTTCATAGGTGTATTTCATATAATATATAACCACTTGTATATGTATCCACTAGATTTATAATACAAATACACGATTACTCACTAATAATAACTAATAACTAATATATATATATATATATATATATATATATATATTACCTTTAGCAGAAGGGCAATTTAAATATTCTATATATTCAAGTAATTGAATTGTTCCACATTGAATATCTATATTTGTTTGTTGATTTAATTGCTTCAACATTTCAGTGTGATTCTTGATCCAATGTAATTCACAGTCGCATTTAATATCATTGTCGAACAAAAAAAGTATATCTATGATAATTATACTAGAAAATACATGTATATCTATCATGGATAATGTATTTCCTTTTAAATTTATGATTGAAATTGTTTTTATATCGAATCCATTTTTTTCAATTATATTAATTTGATTATATGATAGGTCAATTGAAGTCATATTATCAAATATAAATGATCTACTTTTAATTATTTGTAATTTACTACCTTGTAACTTAATATATTGTATAGTTTTTGTTAGACTATTTCCAAGATTATTAGTAATTCTAAATGTATGTATATCTAATTCTAATATTGAATTAAAGTTTAGATCCAATACAACTAATGAATATAGTCCTGCAAATGCCCTCGACTCAATATGTTCTATATTATTTTCGGTTAGATTCAAATGATTTAGTTTATGAAGATCATTAAATGTACAATTTTGTATAACACTTATATTATTAAAAATGATGCTCAAGTTTGTCAATTTATTTAAATTTTTAAAATAATGTAATTCCAGATAATGTATATTCAAACGTTCAAATAATATATATTCTATATTATTATTAATATTACTAAAATTTACTAATGTGAAATTGATACAATATAATATAGTTATATATCGAAATCTTTTTTTAAATATCGAAGCATTCAAAACTAAACTAACATCATATGAACTCGTTATAAGTAATTCTGATATATTATTCGCAGCATTATCGTCGTTGTATATCACCAGTTTGAGATTTGCATGCTCTAATTTATTCCATACGTGATATATTATAGCTGAGTTATTGATATTAAGCATTGCCGATTTACAATGTACATCATTGCTACAATATATCTATATATGTAATAAATGTATTAAAATAACTATATAAATATATGTATAATATTATATATATATTATTTACTTATATATTCTTTGCATATATTATTTTTACTCGATTTGATATATATATATATATATATATATATATATATATATATATACGTGATTCAATGAAAACAACTATTATTATTATTATATTATATAACATTTATTGTAAATTTTAATGATATATTGTATTTAATTATATATAAATATATATATATATATATATATATATATATATTAGTTATATTACCGAATAGAAACATTAAAATTCAATTCGTTTGAAAATTAAAAAATTCAATATATATTCGATTTCATATATCAAAGTTATATTCGATCAGAAATATAAATATAAAAAGTAAATTAAAATTAATTCAAAAATACTTTGAAATCAATAAATTATTGAATGAATATGACTATATATATATATATATATATATATATACTAGCCGTACCCGACCCGGAGTTGCTCGGTTTTTGAATATTTGCCTATTATCTATTATTTATTAATTATAGATATATTATATACCTATTCATGATTATGCATTGCTATATATACAATAAAATAAATGTTAGCTAAAATACAAACAAAATATAGAAAAATATTTAAAAAATTAGTGGAAATATATTAAAAAATGCAACAAATATTACAAAATATGTTTTAAAAAATGTCTAAAACCCAAACTTAAACCCAAACCGTACCCAAACCGGCGTTGCTCGGATATTGATTGTTTGCCTATCTATTATTTATTAATTATAGCTGTTCCTGATTCTTCATTGTTATATATACAATTAAATAAATGTTAGCTGAAATACAAACAAATGTAGAAAAATATTTTAATAATTAAAAAATTAGTAGAAAAATATTTCAAAAAATATATTAAAAAATACAATAAATATTTTGAATATTACAAAATATGTTTTAAAAAGATGTCGAAAACCCAAACCTAAACCCAAACCGTACCCGACCTGGCGTTGCTCGGTTTTTGATTTTTTGCCAATTATTATTTATTAATTATAGCTATTACTAATTCTGCATTGCTAAATATTTATATTTAATTTGTTCCTAACTATTATTTATATACAATAAAATAAATGTTAGATGACATACAAACAAATGTAGAAAAATATTTTAATATTTAAAAAATTAGTGGAAAAATATTTTAAAAAATATATTAAAAAATACAACTAATATTTCAATTATTATAAAATATGTTTTAAAAAAATGTCTAAAACCAAAACCCACACCGTCCTGACACGGCGTTGCTAGGTTTTTGATTGTTTTCCTATCTATTATTTATTAATTATAACAATTCCTGATTTTAAATTTTTTACCTTACCCAACACGACGTTTCTCGGTTTTTAATTATTTGCCTATCAATTATTAATTATAGCTATTCCTAATTATACATAGCTAATCTTTAATTTTTAGTCTTCTAACTAATATTTAATAAATCTAACTGTATCCGATGTATATCTAGCGTTGTTCTTTTTTAGATTTATTCGTAAAATATTTTGTAAAAATACAAAAAATAATTTAAAATATTATAAAATATATTTTTAAAAAGTGTCTAAAAATATTTTTTAAATATAAAAAATATTTCAACATATTAGTAGCCATACCCTACCCGGCGTTGCTAGGTTTTTGATTGTTTGACTATTTTTATTAATTATAGCTATTCCTGATTATTCTAAAATATATAATTGCTAAAAAATACAAAAAATATTTAAAATATTATAAAATATGTTTTAAAAAAATGTCGAAAACTCAAACCTAAACCCAAATCCAAACAGTATCCGACTCGATATTTATCGGTTTTTGATTATTTGCCTATTTATTATTTATTAATTAGAGCTATTTCTGATCCTACATTTCTAGTATATACAATTAAATAAAGTTTATCTAAAATACAAACAAATGTGGAAACATATTTTTTTTAATATTTAAAAAATTAGTGACAAAATATTTCAAAAAATACAACAGATATTTCAAATAATCCAAAATATGTTGAAAACCTGAACCCAAACAGTTCCAAATCGTCGTTGCTCGTTTTTTTATTATTTGTCTATCTATCATTTATTAATTATAAATATTCCTTATTTGGAATTTCTTGCCGTACCCAACTTTGCTTTACTTGTTGTTTGATAGTTTACCTATCTATTATTTATTAATTATGGCTATTCAAAATTCTGCTTTTCATATACAATAACATAAATTGTTACTAAAATTCAAACAAATTTATACAAATATTAATATCTCAAAAATTAGTGGAAAAATATTTCAAAAATATTTCACAAAATATTTTTAAAAATACAACACATATTTCCAATATTACAAAATATTACTTAAAAAATGTCGAAAACTCAAACTGCACCCTGCATTGCTCGATTTTTGATTTTTGATTGTTGTTGCCCATTTATTATTTATTAATTATAGCTATTTCTGATTCTGTATTTCTGTATTGCTATAAAATATATTTTTTATAAATTTTCTACAAATATTTTAAAAAGTATAATATTTATATCTTATAATATTTATATATTTATTATATAATTATAATATTTTAATTATATCTTAAAATAATAATATTTCAAAGATTAGTTGAAAAATATAAAAAAATATTTCAAAAAAATGTCCACAAAAATGTTTACAAATATTTCAAAAAAATGTTTTAATATATTTGAAAAAAAATTTTTAAAAATATTTCAAAAAATAGCCGTACCCGACCCGGCGTTGCTCGGTTTTGATTATTTTCCTATATATTATATATTAATTATAGCTATTCCTGATTCTTAATTGATATATATAATAAAATAAATGTTAGCTGACATACAAATCAAAGTAGAAAACATTTTCAAATAATATGTTAAAAAATACAACAAATATTTCAAATATTAAAAAATATGTTTTAAAAAAATGTCTAAAACCCAAACCTAAACCCAAACACAAACCGTACACTACCCTGCGTTGCTAGGTTTTTGATTATTTGCCTATTAATTGTAGCTATTCCTGATTATACTTAGCTAATATTTAATTGTTTTCTTCTAGCTAATATTTACTAATTCTAACTGTATCCGATGTAGACTCAGCGTTGTTCGTTTTTAAGATTATTTGTAAAATATTTGGTAAGATTACAAATAATAATTTAAAATATTACAAAATATATTTTTAAAAAGTGTCTAAAAATATTTTAAGAAATATAAAAAATATTTCAACATATTAGTAGCCATACCTGATTTTTAATGCCTATTAATTTTTTTTATTAATTATAGCTATTCCTGATTATTCTAAAATATATAATTGCTAAAAATTGCAAAAAAATATATAAAATATTACAAAATATGTTTTAAAAACAAACCATACCCGACCCGGCATTTCTTGGTTTTTGTTTGTTTGCCTATCTATTATTTATTATTTATTAATTAGGGCAATTTCTGATTCTATATTTCTAGTATATACAATTAAATAAAGTTTATTTAAAATACAAACAAATATAGAAAAATATTGTTTATAATATTTAAAAAATTAGTGAACAAATATTTCAAAAAATATTTTAAAAAATACAACAAATATTTCAAATATTACAAAATATGTTGAAAACCCAAACCCAAACCGTCCCAAAACGGCGTTGATCGGTTTTTAATTATATGCCTATCTATACTTTATTAATTATAACTATTCCTGATTTAGAATTGTTTGCCGAACCCAACCCGACGTTGCTCGTTTTTTTATTATTTGCCTATCAATTATTAATTATAGTTATTCCTAATTATGCATAGCTATTCTTTAATTGTTGTCTTCTAACTAATATTTAATAAATCTAACTGTATCCGATGTAGATCTAGCGTTGTTCTTTTTAAGACTTATTCGTAAAATATTTTGTAAAAATACAAAAATACAAAAATACTTTAAAATATTATAAAATATATTTTAAAAAAGTGTCTAAAAATATTTTTTAAATATAAAAAATATTTCAACATATTAGCAGTCATACCCTACCCGGCGTTGCTAGGTTTTTGATTGTTTGACTATTTATTTTTATTAATTATAGCTATTCCTGATTATTCTAAAATATATAATTGCTAACAAATACAAAAAATATTTAAAATATTACAAAATATGTTTTAAAAAAATGTCGAAAACTCAAACCTAAACCCAAATCCAAACAGTACTCGACTCGACATTTATCGGTTTTTGATTGTTTGCCTATTTATTATTTATTAATTAGAGCTATTCCTGATCCTACATTTCTAGTATATACAATTAAATAAAATTAAACATATGTAGAAACATATTTTTTTTAATATTTAAAAAATTAGATAAAAAATATTTCAAAAAATACAACAGATATTTCAAATATTCCAAAATATGTTGAAAACCTAAACCCAAACAGTTCCAAATCGGCGTTGCTCGGTTTTTTATTATTGATTTTTATACCCTGATTTGGAATTTCTTGCCGTACCCAACTTTGCTTTACTCGTTGTTTGATAGCTTACCTATCTATTATTTATTATTTATGGCTATTCATGATTCTGCTTTTCATATACAATAACATAAATTGTTGCTAAAATTCAAACAAATTTATACAAATATTAATATCTCAAAAATTAGTGGAAAAATATTTCAAAAATATTTCAAATAAAATTTAAAAAAATACAACACATATTTCCAATATTACAAAATAGTACTTAATAAATATCGAAAACCCAAACCGCACCCTGCGTTGATCGATTTTTGATTGTTTGCCTATCTATTATTTATTAATTATAGCTATTCCTGATTCTGTATTCCTAGTATACAACAAATATTTCCAAATATTACAAAATATATTTTTTATAAATGTTCTACAAATATTTTAAAAAGTATATTATTATATCTTATAATATTTATATATTTATTATATAATTATAATATTTTAATTATATCTTAAAATAATAATATTTCAACGAATAGTTGAAAAATATAAAAAATTATTTCAAATAATATTTTTTAAAATACAAAAAATATAAATAATATTACAAAATATATTTTAAAAAAATTTCAAAAAAATGTTTAAAAATATTTAAAAAAAACTTCAAAAATATTTCAAAAAATGTCAAAAATATTTCAAAAATATTTCAAAAAATTTCCAAAATTTCCAAAAATTTCAAAAAAAAATCAAAAAAAATTCAAAAAAATAGTTCGAAAAAATGTAAAAAAAATGTTTCAAAAATGCGACGCCGAAGATTTTGGACGACAAAAAATCATTTTAATGGCAAAAAGTCAATTTTTCAGGTTTTTCTGGGGTACGCGGTATATAATTCAAAAAATTTTCCGGACCAAGACCATACTGTTGCAAATTTATTAAGATCGGGTATAAAATATTTTCGCGACGTACCCCGGTTCTCGAGTTACCTCACCAGATATACACACACACACATATATATATATACTAGCCGTACCCGACCCGGCGTTGCTCGGTTTTGATTATTTTCCTATCTATTATTTATTAATTATAGTTATTCCTGATTTTGCATTACTTACACAGCATTACTCGGTTTTTGATTTTTCATTATTTACTAAATATAGCTGTAATCTCGATTTTCGCGATTTTTGATTTTTTTAACATAAATATTTATCTAATATAAATATTTAATTTTTGAGAAAAAAATGCGATTAAACCTAGAGTTCTATATTAAAAAGTTGTATACGAATTTGGATCAATATAATCCACTTAACCACGTCAAGGTATCGTATATAAAGTGGATTTTTACTCACTATTAATTATTTTTTACTATGATTCAACATTGAATTATATCCATATAAAATATTATCTTTAATACATAATGTCCAATATCAAATTTATTTTTAAACCATTCTGTATCTTTAATTAATGATAAATATACTTTATTTTATGTTAAAAGTATAATCATTTGCCAGTTTGTATTCTCGTTATATTACAAAATAATTATAATTTACATAAATATATATGTTTAAATATTTATCAACTATTATGAAAAATTGTGAAAAAACTACAGCCAATCAAATATTTTATAAATGTAATGAGACGTCACATGATATTGGAAATAAATTTTAATAAAACCGCAGCCTTAAAGTGAGTTTTACAGGAATTGCAACCTCAAATTTCATTGGTGATATATCTAGTTGGTCCGAACTATGATTACTTGTATAATAATATATGTAATAATTTCAATAAAGTAATATCTATTTTTTTTAAATATAGTATATTTTATAATACTTCCTTGTATACCACATTCCTAGTCATTCCATTATTTGCAAGAATATACAGTTGATTTTCATCTCTGGCCCTTGAACATCCGACATATAATTGACCGTGGGAAAAACACTCGGTTTCCAGATCTAATCCTACTACTTTAAAAGACTGTCCTTGAGATTTGTTTATAGTCATGGAAAAGCACAGTCTTATAGGGAATTGTAGTCGTTTGAAGTTAAAAGGGTAATCGGAAGGTATTAGTGGAATTTTAGGAATCATAACTTGTTCTCCTTTATATTCCCCTGTCAATATTCTTGCTTCTATAATATGGTTTTTAAGATTGGTCACTAACAGTCTGGACCCATTACAAAGTCTTGGTGGATCTAAATTTCTAAGTAGAATAATTGGAACGCCAACCTTCAATTCTATCATATGATCTGGTAATCCTGGAAGATTAATAGAGTTAAGGAATTCTATTGGATAATCAACAACTTCATCTTCTTTCACTACTCTATCGATTGACATATATAATTTTGGATCTCCAGGAAATAAATTCAATAAACGTTTATTAATATTACATACATTATTATTTTTGGGGGCAAGTATACATCTTTCGCAAAGCCAATCTTTATCTGAATATTTTTCTAATAAATGTTCATATATTTTTGATATCAATTCATTATGATTTTTTACTATGATTCCACATGGAATTATATCCATATTTTCATTTGTCTTTAATACCCCATTTCCAATATCTAATAGATTTTGTTCAAACGACCCTGTATCTCTATTTTTTGATAAATATACTCGCATGTTTTTTTTTAAAGTTAATTTGTCTATGTATTTCCATAATATTGATGTTTTTAGGCAGGCATTTATATGATCAGCTTTAGTTCCTCTTCGTACTACAGGTAAAATTTGTCTGAAGTCTCCACTTAGTAATAATGTTATTCCTCCCATTGGTTTTCTATAATTTACTATATCTCTTAACATTCTATCTACTGCCTCAAGAGCATATTTATGTGCCATTGTGCACTCATCCCATACAATGAATTTACAGTTTCTGAATTGTTCTGCCTCTTTTGAATTTCTCGTTATGCTACAAATTGAATTTTCATTTATTTTTATTGGAATTTTAAATGTAGAATGTGCGGTTCTTCCATTTAGTAGTAATGTAGCTGCGATACCCGATGATGCCACAGCCAACTGCTCTGTTCCCGACATTTTATTCTTAGCTAATAATAAATTTATTAAAAAAGTTTTACCAGTTCCATCTGGAGCATCTAAAAAGAATAATTTCCCTTCTTCATTAATAACACTCTGCAATATATTATTGTATACTAATCTTTGTTCATAATTTAATTTATTCTCATCTATTTGGAGAATCCTATCATAGTTATGTTCATTTGGTATAGAGGATACCATTTCAATATTTACAAATCCATATTTCTGTAAGGAATCTCCTCCCATTCTTTTAACTATTCCTTGCACGCGTGCCAGAGATCCAAGAAATATTTCTTCATTATACTCAATTACTTCTTCGGTATTATGTCTTCTATATTCCAACAAAATATCTTCGCTCATACATTCTCTATTATTCAACCATAATGATGGTATATCTGTTATTTCGCAGTGACAAATCATCATTGCGAATAGTTCTCTTATTTTCCTAGGAGATCTAGATATAGATGCTTCTTTTAATGTATTATCCCAGTGTTCATCATCTTCTAATAGATCTAACATTGCACATGCCTTCTTATATGTATTACATATTACCCCATTAACTGTTCTAATATCTTCGAATGATACTAGTCCTTTCACAGTAGTTAATAATAGCCGAAGATAGAAGCATTCCAGATTCTTCGGATGTACCGTATATATTCTTCCAATGGTAGATGATTTAAATATCCCTTCACTAATTCGATCCCCTTGTAATCTCCTTTTCCATATTCTATTTCCTACTTGCCAAGTATAATATTGCGGGATATCTTGATATAATAAAGTCTTCGCAAAATTATCAATCCCGCATAAATCGAAGAAAGATGTAAGCATTGTCTTCGGAGGTATATTAATCCTTTCCCTAACATTACTCTCGGTAAAATAAATCCTTTGCCCATTCTCTAAATGAATCACTAATTGAATAATGGCCGGGTATCTTTGATGTATTTGAAAATCTAGTATTCTCCATATTGCCTCGTTACTACTTATATATCTAGCCATCTGATATCTTTTTATCTCATCGCATTTATCAGTTTCTTCTAATTCAACTATCGCCATATCTGAACCTTTATGAATGTATTTGCAAATATATTTTATTGATTTTACGGAATTGCACATTTCAACATTGATATGTGCATTAAATATTTTAGATAATAATGGGCAATAAGGTACAACCCATCTATTATCTATTTGTATTTCTTTTCCGTGTATCATTTTAGTCACAATTTTTCCGCCATTATTTACATCCCTTCTTCTATACAATGGATAACCATCTCTATCAGTTTGTGTTTCTCCTATAAAATTCTTAGGGAAATTCTTTGAACATTTTCCATTACTCATGCAAGGAGATTTTATATTTAAATATCCACAAGGACCGTGAATCATATTATTCTTTACAGTATTGTATAGTTGTTCATCTTCTATATTTGGAATCTCTGCACTTATTATGCTATCTACTTGAGTTGGTTTAATACTTTCTTGTAACCAACTCAATAAATGGGCATGAGGTAAACCCCTTTTTTGCCATTCGATTGTGTACATATAGCATATTTGCTTTCCAAATATATTAGCATTCTTCATCAAGTCCACTAATTTTAAAACATATTGTCGAAATACTCTAGCCGTTATATCATGTCTATGAATTACTTTTTGATTATTAAATATATTTTCTTTAATTTCTTTCCATTCCGGATTACAGGTGAAGGTTATAAATAAATCGGGTTTTCCAAATCTTCTTACATATGCCATTGCATCCTGTTGCCTTTCTCTCATATATCGCGGACTTCCAGTATATGAAGACGGCAAAATAACTATTTGTCCTAAATTGTGCGCTTCACCATCATTATTCATTGCATCTTTTACATTATCATAATTATCTGTCCTAAGTTGTTCCTGATTAAATCTTATAAACGCTAATCTTTCCCCTTCAACCTTAGCATACATATATGTGGCGTATTGATGATATAATTCTCTAAAGTGTAATATTACATTATAGTCGTTCTCTATAACCATTATTAGATAGGCATAATAATTCATGCAAGACATTTTTTTTCCATTTGATTGTTTCAGATTTATTCCATAACCCGATTGACCTTTCCAAAATATCAGTGGATACTGAAGACAATCATAATATGGATGCGTTTCATTTATACGTTGTATTGTAGAATCTCTTTTATTTATAATGATATCTCTCTTATTAGTACTATCGCCAATCATTAATATTGCTACTTCATTTGTTGTGGGTTTATTGAATCTTCTGGCATGTTCATATGTTGGTCTATAATTTTCTTTGATTACTAATTTAAAATTTGGTTCATTATTTCTTTCTAACGCATATTTAATTTCTTTAATCTTATCATTATTGTTATGTAATAAATCTTGTAGTTCTTTAAGCAGGCTATGTCGTAAAAATGGAAAATGTTCATTTCTTCTATTAACTTCCTCTTCATTATTGCCCATAAAATATATTTGCAAATATTTTTCGTCGTTTATTTTTTCTGGATAAATTGATCCTATTCTATGGAATACTTGTCCTTGTATTTTGAATGTCGGCATGAAGTTTTCTCTTATTATTTTCGATGCACCGAATGATGTCATCTGGAATGCAGAATTATAGTTCCTAATATTATTAAAGAAAAGTTTAGAGTCTGGTGATCTATTAAATAATAAATCATTCAGAGGATAAGGTGGTTCTTCAAGAGTTTCTATCTGTACTTTACCTTGTTTGCAACATATACCTTTAGATTCATTCTTGAATCTCTTCGCCTTACAAAATTTACATATCACATTCATTTGACCTATTGATATCCTTTGATCATTATTATAATCAGTATTCTTATTATAGTGGAATGCAGCTTTGTTCCAATCAATGCCAGATACATTACTTCGCCATATATTGTATATTCTATCTTTGACATTAATTATATTTGACGATATTTGCAATTGTGCATCTTTTGCTATTTTTAATCTCTTTTTTTTATTTCCAGTAGATTCTCTTTCTAAAGTACGCTTATTATTTATGTTCTGTATTACTAATCGTTCGGACCTCATTTCATTAGTTTCATTCATAATATATCTTCGAAAGTTAACTTTTAATTTTTCTAATCTCGTAATCCTCTCTTTTTCTGATTCATTTATATTACATATTTGAGTATTAAACTTTAATTTTTCTAGTCGTGTAACCCTCTCTTCTTTTGTTTCATGTATATTACATATTCGAGTATTTAACTTTAAGTGTTCTAATCGTATAATTCGCTCTTCCTTTGTTTCATTCATAATAACTACTTGGGTATTAAACTTTAAGTTATCTAATCGTGTAATCCTCTCTTCTTTTGTTTCATTCATAATATATGCTTGAGTGTTAATATTTAAATTTTCTAATCTCGTAATCCTCTCTTCTTTTGTTTCATTCATAATATATGCTTGAGTGTTAATATTTAAGTTTTCTAATCTCGTAATCCTCCCTTCTTCTGTTTCATTTTGTATTCTTCTTTGCGAGTCTGTAATTTTAGTTTTTAATCTAGTAATCCTCTCTTTTTCTGTTTCATTTTTTATTCTTCTTTTCGAGTCTGTAATTTTAGTTGCTAATCTATGTTGTCTATTATATTCAGTTTCATTTTTACGCCTTCTAATTGCAACTTCTTTCATAGTAGTCAATCTCGAATTTCTTTCTTGCACACTTTCTTTTTTAACACGGCTAGTTTTCACCTTTCGTGATAAATTTGAATTTCTTTTTGCCATTTTTTTTAAGTAGTACATTTATACATCATTTTGTATATATATACGTTAAGTATATAGTAGATATATGTATCAAATTTATAAATTTTTAACATAACCAAATAATTATGTTTAATTATACTATATAGTATACATACTATAATATTATATAAATATATATATATATATATATATATACATATTATATAAACTCTAGTAACAATAAAATAAAAATATTAACTATATAAATAAAATACAAAATAACTACAAAATATAAAATAACTATGTTTAATTATACTAATAAATTATAATATTAATTATTATACTATACATATATAATGGTTTTATATATATATATATATATATATATATATATATATATACATATTTTATAAACTTTAGTAACAATAAATAACAATATTAATTATATTAATAATAAATATATAGTAGATATATAATGCTAACGTTTTATATTGATAATTGTTTAGTAAATAAACTTTTTATATTGCTTAGTTACATAAAAGATATTTAGAATATGTATTCGTAAAATCTTTGGTAATATGGTAATAATTGACCAATTATAATAATTGTTATTTTAAAAATAAACAAATTATAAATATATATATATATATTTAAAATATCGTAAAATCTTTGGTAATATGGTAATAATTGACCAATTATAATAATTGTTATTTTAAAAATAAACAAATTATAAATATATATATATATAAATATATATATATATATATATATCTACTATATACTTAACGTATATATTAGATTATATATAGTAGATATATATATATATATATATATATCAAATTTGTAAATGTTTAACATAACCAAATAAATATTTTTAATTATACTATTAAATTATAATATTAATTATTATATATATATATTGTTTTCCTATATATTATTTATTAATGTTAGCTGTTTCATATCTAGTATACAACACTTGTTTATTTTAATATATGTTTATTTAAATATATCAAAATATATTTTTTTTAAATGTTCTAAAAATATTTATATAATTAAATCTTTTAATTATATCTTAAAATAATAATATTTCAACAATTAGTTAAAATATAAAAAATATTTCAAATAATATTCAAATAATATTTTAAAAAATACAAAAAATATTACAAAATATATTTTAAAAAATGTCGAAAAAAATGTACAATAATATTAAAAAAAATGTTTAAAAATATTTCAAAAAAAATGTTTAAAAATATTACAAAAATATGTATAAATGTTAACAAAATTTCATAAAATATCCACAAAATTTACAAAAATATTTCAAAAAATAATATAAAAAATACAACAAATATTTCCAAATATTACAAAATATATTTTTTATAAATGTTCTACAAATATTTTAAAAAGTATAATATTTATATCTTATAATATTTATATATTTATTATATAATTATAATATTTTAATTATATCTTAAAATAATAATATTACAAAATATATTTTAAAAAAATGTCAAAAAAATGTCCACAAAAATGTTTACAAATATTTCAAACAAATGTTGAAAATATTTCAAAAAAAATGTTTAAAAATATTTCAAAAAATTTCAAAAAAAATTCAAAAAATTTCAAAAAAAATTCCACAAAATTTCAAAAAAATACTTCGAAAAAATGTAAAAAAAATATTTCAAAAAAGCGACGCCGAAGATTTTAGATGACAAAAAATCATTTTAATGGCAAAAAGTCAATTTTTTAGGTTTTTCTGGGGTACACGGTAAAAAATTCAAAAAATTTTCCGGACCAAGACCAAACTGTTGAAAATTTATTAAGATCGGGTATAACAGATTTTCGCGACGTACCCCGGTTCTCGAGTTACCTCACCAGATACACACACACATATATATATATATATATATATATATATAATTAAATAGACTTTCTTTTATATAATAGATGAAGTTTTCTCTTATTATTTTCGATGCACCGAATGATGTCATCTGGAATGCAGAATTATAGTTCCTAATATTATTAAAGAAAAGTTTAGAGTCTGGTGATCTATTAAATAATAAATCATTCAGAGGATAAGGTGGTTCTTCAAGAGTTTCTATCTGTACTTTACCTTGTTTGCAACATATACCTTTAGATTCATTCTTGAATCTCTTCGCCTTACAAAATTTACATATCACATTCATTTGACCTATTGATATCCTTTGATCATTATTATAATCAGTATTCTTATTATAGTGGAATGCAGCTTTGTTCCAATCAATGCCAGATACATTACTTCGCCATATATTGTATATTCTATCTTTGACATTAATTATATTTGACGATATTTGCAATTGTGCATCTTTTGCTATTTTTAATCTCTTTTTATTATTTCCAGTAGATTCTCTTTCTAAAGTACGCTTATTATTTATGTTCTGTATTACTAATCGTTCGGACCTCATTTCATTAGTTTCATTCATAATATATCTTCGAAAGTTAACTTTTAATTTTTCTAATCTCGTAATCCTCTCTTCTTCTGATTCATTTATATTACATATTTGAGTATTAAACTTTAATTTTTCTAGTCGTGTAACCCTCTCTTCTTTTGTTTCATGTATATTACATATTCGAGTATTTAACTTTAAGTGTTCTAATCGTATAATTCGCTCTTCCTTTGTTTCATTCATAATAACTACTTGGGTATTAAACTTTTAAGTTATCTAATCGTGTAATCCTCTCTTCTTTTGTTTCATTCATAATATATGCTTGAGTGTTAATATTTAAATTTTCTAATCTCGTAATCCTCTCTTCTTTTGTTTCATTCATAATATATGCTTGAGTGTTAATATTTAAGTTTTCTAATCTCGTAATCCTCCCTTCTTCTGTTTCATTTTGTATTCTTCTTTGCGAGTCTGTAATTTTAGTTTTTAATCTAGTAATCCTCTCTTTTTCTGTTTCATTTTTTATTCTTCTTTTCGAGTCTGTAATTTTAGTTGCTAATCTATGTTGTCTATTATATTCAGTTTCATTTTTACGCCTTCTAATTGCAACTTCTTTCATAGTAGTCAATCTCGAATTTCTTTCTTGCACACTTTCTTTTTTAACACGGCTAGTTTTCACCTTTCGTGATAAATTTGAATTTATTTTTGCCATTCTTTTTAAGTAGTACATTTATACATCATTTTGTATATATACGTTAAGTATATAGTAGATATATGTATCAAATTTATAAATTTTTAACATAACCAAATAATTATGTTTAATTATACTATATAGTATATATACTATAATATTATATAAATATATATATATATATATATATACATATTATATAAACTCTAGTAACAATAAAATAAAAATATTAACTATATAAATAAAATACAAAATAACTACAAAATATAAAATAACTATGTTTAATTATACTAATAAATTATAATATTAATTATTATACTATACATATATAATGGTTTTATATATATATATATATATATATATATATATATATATATATATATACATATTTTATAAACTTTAGTAACAATAAATAACAATATTAATTATATTAATAATAAATATATAGTAGATATATAATGCTAACGTTTTATATTGATAATTGTTTAGTAAATAAACTTTTTATATTGCTTAGTTACATAAAAGATATTTAGAATATGTATTCGTAAAATCTTTGGTAATATGGTAATAAATGACCAATTATAATAATTGTTATTTTAAAAATAAACAAATTATAAATATATATATATATATTTAAAATATCGTAAAATCTTTGGTAATATGGTAATAATTGACCAATTATAATAATTGTTATTTTAAAAATAAACAAATTATAAATATATATATATATATATAAATATATATATATATATATATATATATATATATATATATATATCTACTATATACTTAACGTATATATTAGATTATATATAGTAGATATATATATATATATATATATATATATATATATATATATATCAAATTTGTAAATGTTTAACATAACCAAATAAATATTTTTAATTATACTATTAAATTATAATATTAATTATTATATATATATATTGTTTTCCTATATATTATTTATTAATGTTAGCTGTTTCATATCTAGTATACAACAATTGTTTATTTTAATATATGTTTATTTAAATATATCAAAATATATTTTTTTTAAATGTTCTAAAAATATTTATATAATTAAATCTTTTAATTATATCTTAAAATAATAATATTTCAACAATTAGTTAAAATATAAAAAATATTTCAAATAATATTCAAATAATATTTTAAAAAATACAAAAAATATTACAAAATATATTTTAAAAAATGTCGAAAAAAATTTACAATAATATTAAAAAAAATGTTTAAAAATATTTCAAAAAAAATGTTTAAAAATATTACAAAAATATGTATAAATGTTAACAAAATTTCATAAAATATCCACAAAATTTACAAAAATATTTCAAAAAATAATATAAAAAATACAACAAATATTTCCAAATATTACAAAATATATTTTTTATAAATGTTCTACAAATATTTTAAAAAGTATAATATTTATATCTTATAATATTTATATATTTATTATATAATTATAATATTTCAATTATATCTTAAAATAATAATATTACAAAATATATTTTAAAAAAATGTCAAAAAAATGTCCACAAAAATGTTTACAAATATTTCAAACAAATGTTGAAAATATTTCAAAAAAAATGTTTAAAAATATTTCAAAAAATTTCAAAAAAAATTCAAAAAATTTCAAAAAAAATTCCACAAAATTTCAAAAAAATACTTCGAAAAAATGTAAAAAAAATATTTCAAAAAAGCGACGCCGAAGATTTTAGATGACAAAAAATCATTTTAATGGCAAAAAGTCAATTTTTTAGGTTTTTCTGGGGTACACGGTAAAAAATTCAAAAAATTTTCCGGACCAAGACCAAACTGTTGAAAATTTATTAAGATCGGGTATAACAGATTTTCGCGACGTACCCCGGTTCTCGAGTTACCTCACCAGATACACACACACATATATATATATATATATATATATATATATAATTAAATAGACTTTCTTTTATATAATAGATGAAGTTTTCTCTTATTATTTTCGATGCACCGAATGATGTCATCTGGAATGCAGAATTATAGTTCCTAATATTATTAAAGAAAAGTTTAGAGTCTGGTGATCTATTAAATAATAAATCATTCAGAGGATAAGGTGGTTCTTCAAGAGTTTCTATCTGTACTTTACCTTGTTTGCAACATATACCTTTAGATTCATTCTTGAATCTCTTCGCCTTACAAAATTTACATATCACATTCATTTGACCTATTGATATCCTTTGATCATTATTATAATCAGTATTCTTATTATAGTGGAATGCAGCTTTGTTCCAATCAATGCCAGATACATTACTTCGCCATATATTGTATATTCTATCTTTGACATTAATTATATTTGACGATATTTGCAATTGTGCATCTTTTGCTATTTTTAATCTCTTTTTATTATTTCCAGTAGATTCTCTTTCTAAAGTACGCTTATTATTTATGTTCTGTATTACTAATCGTTCGGACCTCATTTCATTAGTTTCATTCATAATATATCTTCGAAAGTTAACTTTTAATTTTTCTAATCTCGTAATCCTCTCTTCTTCTGATTCATTTATATTACATATTTGAGTATTAAACTTTAATTTTTCTAGTCGTGTAACCCTCTCTTCTTTTGTTTCATGTATATTACATATTCGAGTATTTAACTTTAAGTGTTCTAATCGTATAATTCGCTCTTCCTTTGTTTCATTCATAATAACTACTTGGGTATTAAACTTTTAAGTTATCTAATCGTGTAATCCTCTCTTCTTTTGTTTCATTCATAATATATGCTTGAGTGTTAATATTTAAATTTTCTAATCTCGTAATCCTCTCTTCTTTTGTTTCATTCATAATATATGCTTGAGTGTTAATATTTAAGTTTTCTAATCTCGTAATCCTCCCTTCTTCTGTTTCATTTTGTATTCTTCTTTGCGAGTCTGTAATTTTAGTTTTTAATCTAGTAATCCTCTCTTTTTCTGTTTCATTTTTTATTCTTCTTTTCGAGTCTGTAATTTTAGTTGCTAATCTATGTTGTCTATTATATTCAGTTTCATTTTTACGCCTTCTAATTGCAACTTCTTTCATAGTAGTCAATCTCGAATTTCTTTCTTGCACACTTTCTTTTTTAACACGGCTAGTTTTCACCTTTCGTGATAAATTTGAATTTATTTTTGCCATTCTTTTTAAGTAGTACATTTATACATCATTTTGTATATATACGTTAAGTATATAGTAGATATATGTATCAAATTTATAAATTTTTAACATAACCAAATAATTATGTTTAATTATACTATATAGTATATATACTATAATATTATATAAATATATATATATATATATATATATATATACATATTATATAAACTCTAGTAACAATAAAATAAAAATATTAACTATATAAATAAAATACAAAATAACTACAAAATATAAAATAACTATGTTTAATTATACTAATAAATTATAATATTAATTATTATACTATACATATATAATGGTTTTATATATATATATATATATATATATATATATATACATATTTTATAAACTTTAGTAACAATAAATAACAATATTAATTATATTAATAATAAATATATAGTAGATATATAATGCTAACGTTTTATATTGATAATTGTTTAGTAAATAAACTTTTTATATTGCTTAGTTACATAAAAGATATTTAGAATATGTATTCGTAAAATCTTTGGTAATATGGTAATAATTGACCAATTATAATAATTGTTATTTTAAAAATAAACAAATTATAAATATATATATATATATTTAAAATATCGTAAAATCTTTGGTAATATGGTAATAATTGACCAATTATAATAATTGTTATTTTAAAAATAAACAAATTATAAATATATATATATATATATAAATATATATATATATATATATATATATATATATATCTACTATATACTTAACGTATATATTAGATTATATATAGTAGATATATATATATATATATATATATATATATATATATATATATATATATATCAAATTTGTAAATGTTTAACATAACCAAATAAATATTTTTAATTATACTATTAAATTATAATATTAATTATTATATATATATATTGTTTTCCTATATATTATTTATTAATGTTAGCTGTTTCATATCTAGTATACAACAATTGTTTATTTTAATATATGTTTATTTAAATATATCAAAATATATTTTTTTTAAATGTTCTAAAAATATTTATATAATTAAATCTTTTAATTATATCTTAAAATAATAATATTTCAACAATTAGTTAAAATATAAAAAATATTTCAAATAATATTCAAATAATATTTTAAAAAATACAAAAAATATTACAAAATATATTTTAAAAAATGTCGAAAAAAATTTACAATAATATTAAAAAAAATGTTTAAAAATATTTCAAAAAAAATGTTTAAAAATATTACAAAAATATGTATAAATGTTAACAAAATTTCATAAAATATCCACAAAATTTACAAAAATATTTAAAAAAAACTATTCAAAAATATTTCAAAAAATAATATAAAAAATACAACAAATATTTCCAAATATTACAAAATATATTTTTTATAAATGTTCTACAAATATTTTAAAAAGTATAATATTTATATCTTATAATATTTATATATTTATTATATAATTATAATATTTTAATTATATCTTAAAATAATAATATTACAAAATATATTTAAAAAAAATGTCAAAAAAATGTCCACAAAAATGTTTACAAATATTTCAAACAAATGTTGAAAATATTTCAAAAAAAATGTTTAAAAATATTTCAAAAAATTTCAAAAAAAATTCAAAAAATTTCAAAAAAAATTCAAAAATTTTCAAAAAAAATTCCACAAAATTTCAAAAAAATACTTCGAAAAAATGTAAAAAAAATATTTCAAAAAAGCGACGCCGAAGATTTTAGATGACAAAAAATCATTTTAATGGCAAAAAGTCAATTTTTCAGGTTTTTCTGGGGTACACGGTAAAAAATTCAAAAAATTTTCCGGACCAAGACCAAACTGTTGAAAATTTATTAAGATCGGGTATAACAGATTTTCGCGACGTACCCCGGTTCTCGAGTTACCTCACCAGATACACACACACATATATATATATATATATATATAATTAAATAGACTTTCTTTTATATAATAGATATATATATATAATTAAATAGACTTTCTTTTATATAATAGATATATTAACACTTTGTTTACATAGCAACCAAATTACAGACTATTTTAGACGCGTTATTCACAGATTAGATTTTAAATATCGTTTAATTGTATTATAATTATAAATATAGGTGCGTATTTATTTATTTGTGTGTTATTTATATTATTAGTATTGTTCAAATATTAATATCTACCAATATTTAAATATATTACATTAGTTTTGAAATTATATTCATTTTTGTATTTAGTTATATTTACATTAAGTATTTGTTTACATTTATGATTATCAAAATTAAAATCAACAACAAATATATATTAATCACAAAGATAATGTTCACTTACTGTTTACATATTTAATAACAACAACTACTTTATTTACTCTTTTAATCGATTATTATTATTCATAGATTAGTTATCCTCTATTTATATTTAAATAATATATTGTATTATTATCATATTAATCTTATTTACCAACTGTTTATTATTATATTGTATAAATACATTTAGGTATATACATTTTAAGGGGTGTACACACCGCGAGCGCAGGCGAGCTTAGGCGAGCGCAGGCGAGCGCCAGCGTGCTAGCACAAAGTGGCTCGCTAAATGTTCTATTTGCGAGCCACTTTGTGCTCGACGATGCTAGCACGCTGGCGCTCCCCTGCGCTCGCGGTGTGTACACCACAAAATGCTAGCATCGTCGAGCAAACTATATAATATATATATATATATATATATATATATATATATAATACATATATATATATATTATATATATAATTATATATAATTATTATATATATATTATATTATATTATAATTATATATTATAATTATAATCATATATATATATATATATTTATATTATTATATTATATATATATATATAATTATATATATATATATATATAATTATATATATATATATTGCAAAACTCTCTTGTTTCACTCCTCCTTCTATTACCGAAATCCGTAACTTGATTCTCACTGCTAATTCCACTTCCCCAATTGACCCATTACCACTCGTTGTTTTTAAGAACATTGTCCCTATAACTGAAAATGCAATACTTTACTTGATCTCTCAATCACTTGACGATGGAATCATGGTCAGTTCCTTGAAATATGCCATTATTAAGCCCATTCTAAAAAAACCGTATCTTGATCCATATGTATTGACCAATTACCGACCGATCTCGCAACTTCCAATATTAAGTAAAATCATGGAACGTGTGGTCAGTCGTCAGCTCATTAATTACCTTGAAAATAACAATCTGCTTGATTACTTTCAAAGTGCTTATAGAAAATCTTTCTCTACTGAGACTGCCCTCACACATGTCACTGACCTGATTCATAACTCGCTTGACTCTTCTCATTGCGTACAACTACTCCTGATTGACCTTTCTAGTGCATTTGACATGTTCAACCATTCGATCCTAATTAACCGTATCATCGAACTTGGTATTGAAGGTTCCCCCCTTAAGTGGCTGATGTCGTTCATCACTGATCGAACTTCGTCTGTTAAAATCAATGACTTCATATCACCTCCCACCAATATTCTTAAAGGGGTCCCTCAGGGGTCAGTTCTTGGGCCACTTCTCTTCTCTATATACTTACGTCCTATCTCTAATATTATTCGCAAATACCCTAATATCTATTACCACATATATGCTGATGACATTCAACTACTACTGAAACTGCCCATTGACTCTATGAACTCTAACTCTGAGCTGTCAGATTGTACTTCTGAGATCACTTACTGGTTACTAACTAATGACCTCTTAGTCAATACTTCCAAAACTGAACTTCTTAACATCTCGAAGGTACCTGTCACTTTCCCTACTCTGTCAATTGACGGTATAATTATTAAACCTTCTGAATCTGTGCGCAATCTTGGTGTTTTAATTGATAGTACTCTATCGTACGGTGCTCATATAAATGCAATCTCTAAATCCGCTAATCTCTATTTGAGAAAAATTCGTCACATTAGAAACTATTGTTCGCCCAACATCACTAAGCGCCTTCTCAATGCCCTAGTATTATCTCGAATAGACTATTGCTGTTCTCTATTCTACGGAATTAAGAACTCTGAAGTTATTAAAATTGACCGAATTATTCGCTCATCCGTAAGATTAGTTCATAGGCTTAAGCGACGGGATCATGCTTTAACTGACACCCACCAATGCAATATGAAATGGCTATCGTTTAGAAAACGGTGCCAATTTAGGCTTCTCTGCTTAACACATAAAACACTATTCCTAGGCAGACCTGCATACTTACGTGCATTGCTCACTCGTCGCAACATCCTCCCACATCTGCGCTCGTCTGATTCCACACTACTTGACTTACCTGTTACTCGTAACGTGATGCGTTCTCGCTCCTTTACAAGCATGGCTCCTACTACATGGAATCTGTTGCCTTACCGCCTAAGAAGATTGAAGTCGCCTCACGTATTTGCTAATAGTCTCAAAGACTATTTAAATTTAAAATTAAAGTAACCCTCTCCTTGATGTTGATCTGGTTCCATCTCTATTTTTATATATTATATTGCTACCTTATTTAATGTTATTGTTTCGTTTTGTTTGTTCGTTCACAACACCAGTGAGGGTAATCTTTCTTTACCATATTTGGTGTATAAATAAACCATCCTATCCTATCCTATCCTATATATATATATATATATATATATATATATATATATATATAATTATAATAATATGTATATATATATATATTATAATAATATAAGTATATATATATAATATAATAATATAAGTATATGTATATAATTATATATATATATATATATATATATATATAATGTTTGCTAGCATAATGCTGGCAATGAGTGCTAGCCACAGAACTAGATAGAAAGCCTTTCTCTCTAGCTCTGTGATGCTAGTACTCGTTGCTCGCGGTGTGTACACCCTAAATAATTTGTGCTAGCATAAATTGTGCTAGCATAATATATGCTAGCACAAATTGTGCTCGCGGTGTGTACACCCTAAAATAATTGTTGCTAGCACTTGCTGGCAACGAGTGCTAGCACCGAGTGCCGGCACTCGTTGCTCGCGGTGTGTACACCCCTTTATGTATTTTTATTATTATTTTTAAATTATAATTGAAAATGCAATAAAAAAGCCATAAAAGATATTTATTGAAATTCCTAGTATTGTTAAATATCATAAAATTAAAACATATATATATTGCATTAATACATTTATATATATAAATTATATTTATTAAATATACCTATATTGGATATTTTTACTATTGTATTTTTAATATATATATACTGCATATTATTTTATTATTATTATTATTATTATACTATGTTATTTCTATAATATTTAATTTGTTGTAATATAAAATGTAGTAATATAATTTAATTGCTATATATTTGTATATTTGATATAATAAATACAGTATATAATATACCCAATATAAACCCTAGTCGGGATTCGGTCCTCGAAGACAATTATGCTGAAAACTCATACAACAAATTTCATACCATATATACATCAATAATTAACCAATTTATCCCACTACTTACAAATAAAATATCTTCAAATATTCTTTCAAAAAATTGGATAACAAATAAAATAAAAAGAGACATTAATAAAAAGTATAAACTATATAAAATTTACTTAGATAATAAAAATGAAATCAACTTATATAACTACAAACAATTAAGAAATCAAGTAACCTTACATATTAAAAAAGCAAAGCAATCATATATAAATAGTAAAATAAAAAATAGTATATCTACTAAAGAAAATTGAATTTAATAAATAACCTCATAAATAAACAGCAAATTAAACAATCTCCATATTATATAATAGATGAATTCGAAAATAAATTCAATAATGATAAACAAATAGCAAATACATTTAACTCTTATTTTATAAATACAAGTCAATCCATAAATAATCAATTCACCTCTCCCATAAATAACATCAACCCAATTAACATTACACCAATATCTAAATCAATATATCTTCATCCCACATCAACACATGAGATAAATTCTATTATACAAAATAATAAATCAAAGACTTCTCTAGACACTGATTATCTAAACATGAAATTGTTAAAAATTTCAAAAGATTACATTGACCTTCCATTAAGCCATATTTTTAATCTATGTTTATCGTCAGGAACTTTTCCCCTAAAAATGAAACTATCCTCCATTAAACCAATTCATAAAAAAAATAATATCAATATTATATCTAACTATAGACCAATATCAATTTTAAGTAAACTATCGAAAATACTAGAAAAAATAATATATAATAGACTAATGCAATTCATACAAAATAATAACATAATAAATACTACTCAATATGGTTTCCTTAAAAAACATAATACCACTCAAGCTACACTAGATATTTACAACCATATAATGGAAAATAAAAAAGAAAATAAAGCAATAAATACATTATTTTTAGATTTAAGTAAAGCCTTTGATACTATTGATCATTCTATTATAATTAGCAAATTAGATAAATATGGAATTAGAGGGATTACTCTTAAACTGATAACAAACTATTTACATAATAGAACTCAACTAGTTAAAGTTAAAATTACAGAATCTGATATTATACCTAATGATATCGGTGTACCCCAAGGCTCCATACTAGGCCCTTTACTATTCATAATTTATGTAAATGATCTACCATTATATTTAGAAGATAATAATGTAAAATTTACAGTATATGCAGATGATACTGCTATAACTTTTACAGCTGATAATAATATAGAACTAACACATTTAATTAAAAAAACCTAAATAAAAATAGAAAAATGTATAAATATAATAAGTTAAAACTCAATATTAGTAAAACAGAAATGATAAATTTAAAACTCAAATAAATATCCAAACAATATTATTTCATTAAATGATACATTAATAAATAACGTATATACTTATAAATATCTTGGTATAATTCTTGATAGCAAACTTGATTTTAAAAATCATATTATTAAATTAAATAACAAACTCTCCCAAATTCAATTTTTAATCTCAAAATTGGGCAAATTCATTAAAACAAATTCATTGATAATTATATATAATAGTATTTTCCTACCATACTTAAACTATGGAAATATACTTTGGGGAAATACATTCTCAAATAATACCCAAATACAACAATTATTCAAAAAAAAACCTTAAGAATAATAAATAAAAGAAAATTTCGAGATCATACAAAAGAATTATTTACATCAAATAAAATACTTAGATTAGATAAGCTAACATATTATAATAAACTAATATATATGCATAAACAATATTATAATCAATTACCAAAAATTTAACTAAAATACACAAAAAAAATAATAATAAATATACTCTACGAACAAATAAAACGTATATTATAACAATTTCAAAATCAACAAGAACAATAAATAGTTTAATGATAAAAGGTCCAAAACTTTGGAACTTACTTCCAACAAATATACAAAATATAAAAAATGAAAATTTGTTCAAGAAAAGATTAAAAAATATGTTACTCAATGATGAATTATATTATAGATAAATTAAAAAATTAATGAATTTAAAATTAATTTAATAAAATTAAAAAAACATATTAAATACTAAACATATTAACATATTAAAAAAACTAAAAAAAAAATAATAAAAAATCGATATCAAATATACATGTATGTATAGATTATTTTTGTTATTATTATTTTGATTTTGATTTTTGTTAATGTCAAATTTTGTCTGTCTACTTAATGTATTTTATTTATTTATTATTATCTTTTATGTAAATACGAAATATATAGCTAACTATTATAATTAAACAATCACTGTTCCTGTCCCATGTATGAATACATCGCTGGCAACAACCCGAAAAGACCAAGGTCTTATTTTGAAGCCATTTGGAAACGAAGAAAGAAACAAAAAGAATAATAAAAAAAAAAAGAACAACATTAATTAATCCAATAAATATATCTACCTATCTATCTATCTATCTATATATATATATACATACTAAATAATGAATAATGAATACATGTTTATTGTATAATACATTATATTACATCATAGTTCATCATATATAGCTCCAGAGTCATGATATAACTGTAATGTGGCATTCCTCATATTCTATTTACATGAGTAGGTACTATACAAAAACCAAAGAACTATATCCGAAAAAATCTCATTATCTATACGTAGGTAAAATTCGGCAAATTTAAGCGTCGACTTCTGATATTTGTAGATACTTTTTTATATCCCCATAAAGTTCATCGAGTGTTACTTTCTGAGATACATATATATTTATAGAATTATAGTGTATGTGTCATCTAGTTATTTGAGTATTATCATTATGATAGTCCATGTCTCACATCCGTATAGCTTAATTGATACTACTATTTATTGACATATATTCCTTATTCGATGACAATTTATTTTTGCAAACACTTGAATTATTTTCAATTATTTTCAGTACTATCTATTTATGATTCAAGCTACTTAAAGTCTTAAATTCTTTTCAAATTTAATCTTTGCTTTGATTTCTTACTGATTATTGGTCTTTTAAATCATTTAGGTCATTTAGATCATTACATTTCATTTTCCCTGTATTTATTTTTTGTCCTATACTCATTTTTCCGATTGTTATAATCTAGTTAGAACCTATTGGGCTTTTTTGATACGTTCACTTACTAATTCAATATCATCTGCGAAATCCATATATATAAAAGTGATATTTAGTGCTCTTCTACTTTTTAGTTTACGAAGTTGGCAATCTAGATTATATTACCTTCATTTAATTATGTTATCATAACATACTCGATAAATATGAAAACAATATATGGAGCTAACGTATAACGTAAGACCCCAACTAGAATATTGAAAATTTCAGTTTCTCCATCTGAACTAATGACTTCTCAGTAATATATTCATTAATAATGATAATAACGGTCACTAACTCATCCAGTATCCGGTAGGCTTTCTATAGTATAATAATGTTTTTTTTGTTAAATATATCTTTTGCTAACTAGAAATATGTCATTTAAAATTAATATTTAAAATCAATTTATCATTTACATATTAAACAATACAACAAATGATATATTACTGTAACAGGGTACAAAGATAAAAATAATTCAATATAGTTAAAGTAGAAATTAAATATTTCTATATCATTAACAAAACATTGAATATTTTATTTATATTTTTTGTTTATTTTTACTATATAATTATTTCTATTTTCGATTATTTTTAATTATAATTGTTACGGTTACTGTAAAACGTTTAATTCTTTAATTTTTAACTTTTTTTTATTATTCTTTGTTTATTTATATAAAGTATGTTATCGTAGGCAAATATTTATACTTACTACTTTTAATTATATATTTTTATTAAGTATTTGCTTAAATAAATTATCAGTCAATCAACAATAACAATATATATATAAATATACTCCTCATACGTATTAAATAACTATATAAACAAATATAATGTAATACATTACATGCATGTATACTTATATTATAATAATATAAGTTAATAACTTTCAGATATTTAAATATATATATATGTAATGTAGTGTACTTTGTGTGAGTGTGTGTTCAAATGAATTTAGAGTATTATATTAGATTGGCGGCGCGGTGTGGTATTAAGGCAGTATGATTGTGAGTATGAATGTTACATAACATATATATATATATTATATAATATAGGCGCGAGGGATACTTGTCAGGGTTTATGAAATGTGTATATAACTAGAATCACCACGTATATAATGTCCCATCGAACGTATATCCCCCACCACGTAGACGTTACCCTATATCCTTTATCGGGTATTATGTAATGACCTAATGTCCCATCCATCCCGTATCGTATTAGGATAATGACATAATGTCCCATCGAACGTATATACCGATCTTCACCACGTATCCCCCACCACGTATCCCCCACCACGTATCCCGATCTTCACCATTCTACCATGACGACGGATGAGCATCGATACGACCTGCTTCTAGAACGCTACCGACTCCAACCGTATTATTATTATTAATTGTTTGGCACGCCCCTTAACATATTGTGGGCGTGACATCTAACATTTTTCCAAGGTGAACTTTACTTTTGAGTCTCGCATTCGAAACGAGAAGACGTGTTCAAAATCTGATATCGACGTATACCACGAGAGGAGATTTTAACTAGTTAATAAAGGAATGAAACGTTGATTTCTTTATTGTAATTTGATAAGGTAGTAGTAGATAACATAATGGAGACTACACTACATATATATATATATATATATATATTAGTATACTAACAAGCTCATTTTTGCACTTTATAATAGAGATAAGTGCAAACATAAGATATAATATACTGTTCATTATTATATATACATATACATATATATGTATATTGATACTATATTTATAAATATATTAATATATTATAAAAACAAATAACATTTTAAATTATATAATAAAATACATTAAAATGTAAAATTAAGTAATTAAAATGTATAGATAAACTCTTCATCGATGTTAATGCAATTAATTACATTATTAATATTTAAATATTTCTAGATGTATTCGTAACACGAAATATTATATATTAATCGTGTGGATTGTTGTAAAGTCATACATAAGTTAAACGTATACATAGTACACCGATAACACTTTATTATATGTATTTAATATGTTATTGTTATTGTTATTGTTATTTTTATTTTGTGGAGTCCTTTCATCCCATCCAGGAACTTAGACGAAGTTTTCACTTATAACCATATATGGCTCTAATGTCCCTTCGAAGCCGCTCTCATGTTAAGGCGTCAATGGTTTTAACGAGAGCCGATCATTTATTTATACACAATTATATAAGATCACTTCTAAATAATATTTTAAGACCCATTTTTTAAAATTAATTAATGGTCCGGATGAGGGTCGTACCCGTGTCCTACTGCTTGTGTGTCTGACGCCTTAGCCACTGAGCCACACAGGCAGTTTTTAAATCAGTATCTTGCCGCGCTATAAAAGCATGTTTCTATGTAGAAACTCAGCATAATGAGTGGCATTCAGTTATGAAACTATAATTAATGTAGTTATAATCTTATACTTCTACAATTTTAATGTTAGTTATAGATGGTGGTAACGCAGGTTTTGAGGTAGATAACAACTTATTAGCCAATCTGAAAAGTCGTCGGTTATAAGCAGTAATATAGTTTATAACCAGAGTATAATATATATATTTGGAATAGGAAATGTTTAACTTGTAGATTTTATAATGCTAAATGAATACATATCTATAAGATGACGATTGCAAGGGTATGTATTTTTCAGATTTACGAAGTAATCGTTTCAAGGACATGAGGTGGGAAGTATAAAATAGCGTATCAGGATAGGGGTTTACTGATATTATTATGCATATACTAAGTTACGTCTTTAATATGTCTTATTTTATCTCGTAAAACCACGTTAATAAATAATAATATATTATTTGCTTTATTAATAATTCAATTACAATATATTGTCAATTTATAATTCATATTTATTATTATAGGTAGTTATGACAATTAATATTTATAATAAGATATGTGAATCTGATAAATTAAGATGATTTACATTTCATAATATTAATTAACTCGATGCTCTACAGTGATCGAGGAACTTGGAAGTATACCGACATGGTAATTCCACTTTGTGCTACTATTAATGTGTTATCAATATGAAACGAGACAATAGAGGGTTATTTCATTTCTTTAAAAAGTATATTGTTTATGATATAATTTCGCGACATAAATTATTTTACACAATTTTCTTGTTTTTGTAAAAAAAAAAAAAAAAACATTTGAAGAATAATTTAACTATTTTTGCTTTAATTGAGTAATTAGTTACTATTTCATCACTTACTTTTTATTACATTCGATGTTATCAATGATCATTAATAATAATTATTTCCACAAAATATTACCATAAAAATAAAAATAGATAAATATAAATATAAATACTAAACACAATATTAAATATATTCCATTTACTCCAGAAGATTTCTCAAATAATTGTACTTCTAAAAGCATTGATATTGTATCAAAAGTAGCATGCATTATGACTAAAAGATATTTATGAAAGCTGAAACGTTATCAAGTCATTTGATACATATATGTATCTCTATATGGTAATATATCTATATTTATGAGCTCTAACCTCTAACCTACAACCTACAATTTACTATATATTTTGATTGTTTATTGTTAATTATTTTTGCGTTATTCTCTATCTGGAGTATAATTCATACAAGTATAAATAATACTTCTTTATATGCCTTAAATGAGCTAATTTTTATTATATTCATAAATAATTTGTTATTATATATATTATTAAATCTGTCTCTTTACACAAATAATTTCATTTCATTTCATCTTCAATACTCGATTCTGACCCCGTAATTATACTTAAACAAAATAATCATTTCATTACTCTAATAATACGACAATTACTTACCGATTGTATAAAAACGAATAAAATACCACCATATTTTAAATAAGCTTCCATAACTAATAAAATTATGAAAATTAATATGGATATTATTGTTCTATCAAAGTATAGGCATATTTATCGATTGCATATATTAGATAATATATTCGAAAGAATTATTAGTTAACAATTAACTAAAATCCTAAATAAAAAGAATTTTTTTGTGATAAATATGAATCTGGATATAGACAATTTCGTAAACTGAAACAGCTCTATTTACGTTACTGATAATATCATACATAACATTGATAATAACACTCCTACGCAAGTAATATTCATTAACGTATCTTCCTGCTTTGATATAATTGATACACAATATACTTTTAAATCGATTAAAACTACTAAACATGAAATACGAAGCTTACTTTTGTACCCTTAGGTTTATTTGAATTATATATTATTATTTATAATACATTTTATTTTTATTTATTTTTTAAATTAGAGAATATACTATATATATACTTCTCCTTACTAATTGTGTTTGTGTAAGCTAATACATTCATCTAAAATTCCTAGGCATTTAAATAACCCTAAGATACAATATCAGTAAGTGAATATTAAAAATAATATCTATGTCTAGTGTAATAAATATGATATAAGTTATGTATTCATACAGCAGATAAATACTTGGCTGAAGATATATTGCTTGTAAAAATAAGCCATAAACTACCTAATATATATATATATATATATATATATATATAATTATAATTATAATAAATAGCCAATATTTTCAGGTGGATTTAAATTTATAATATAACGTAAATCTTCTGCGAATTTATAATAACTAGGTGAATTTTACGATATTAGAAAAACGATATTAGTTTTATATTAAAATGTTTGTTTATTTAAATAATAATTAGAAATTTGTAACGGATAACAGTTCTCTATCGTTGCACGCGAGTGACGTACTGATAACTATGACGCACTGGTGTTGCGTAATAGGTAACGTAGGTGGTGATGATGTAAGACTAGGCGGTGATGAGAACTTCGTAACGAGCGAATCGTAATTATACGCGTATGTTGCGGTGTCAAGGTGACACGGCCGTACTTACTAATGCTCGCTCTCTAACATCGGCACTTGCGAATATCGCGAATACCTAATACTTTTGAACGATTATCGATTGATAAAACAGTCGATATTCGGCGAATATCGAATAATATTATCTATAAAAACGCGACTACCGGCGATTATTCGCGTAACTATTCGCGCGAAGTATGGCCTCGTCGGTTCCTTCACTCGTCGAATGTAACGCAGTCGTCCGCCGTCTCTTTCGAATTTGCCGCCATTAGTTTGTGACTGTCGTCCTGCGGTCCAGACATCAACCAGTAGGTGACCATGTCTCCTTTTCCCTTTAACCATGGAGGAATGGAGGAACGTTAACAACTAGAGTTATATAGATCTATATAGTATATATATAGATCTATATAGTATATATATATATATATATATATATATATATATATCAATACGATACTTATTTGTGATCAGTAGGTATACAAAACTAAATCTAGTAATACTATTAATAATAATATTACACGATATTATAAGATTTCGTAATACAACCATATTTTTAAAAAGTATTTAAATTTATATATTATTATATTTTAATTTATAATATATATGAGATAATAAGAAGATGTGAAAACAAATAAATATAATTAAATACCTAAATATAATGCATGGCATTTAAAAGTATCTAGTTATACTAATAGGTACCTACATAATTTATATTAGATAACTACAATTTCAACATAAAAACTTAAAAATAAGTATACAATTTAATTTAAATGAATTTGTAATTATTTATTAATATTATATAATATGTATACATCATTTAATATATTAGGTATATTATTCACATCCATATATAATTATGATATATACCATTATAGGCTGACGGTATAGATTTGGTTTCAGTAATTCAATAATCTATACATTATTTTATATGTGTACATATTATATATATAATAGTAAATAAAAGTTATGTATAACATGGTTGACAATATGGTATAATATAATTTAATTGAAATTGGAGAATGGGAAAACATAATTTTATAATTTAATTCTGGGGTCATGATTACTGAATGTCATAAAATGTTAAATATATATATATATATATATATATATATATATATTAGAATTTAATATTAAGAAGAAATAAAAGTTGAATATGATGGTTGATTTATATTAAAAAAGCTATTATATTAAAAGGTAATATATATATATAATATATATAATGTATACAGAGTATAATTAGTTATATTAATGAATAAACTAACCTTGACGTTGATACTACCTCTTTTCTCGAATGTAAAACCGCCTATTAACTGCAGGAGCGAAACGGTACTACTGCTTAAGTGGATCTTGCCAGCTGTTGTGTATGTGTAGCTATCATTGAAGGATATATAATAATAGATACATATAAGGAAATATATATATAGTATAGTTACAGATTTTCCGATTGCTTCGAAAAATCTGTGGTATAGTATTGTTATTGTTATTTTATTTGCGGAGATATTACATCATATCCAGGAGGAACTTAACTGAAGTGTTCACGTATAACCAAATAGATCTAATATCCCTCCGATGCCTCTCCCGTATTAATGCATCCATGTTATGTTATCTATATTCGTGTTATTGTAGTACTCTTCGTATGATTAATTATATAAGATCAATTCTAGCTATTATTTTAATAACTAATATATAGGATATGAACTCGCACCCTCATTGTATATATAACGTATTAGTCTACTGAGTCACCCATGTAGTTTTAATATATAACTATATATGTATATGTGTAAGTTATTGTAATTCGTTTATTTTATTATTCGTTTTCTATTTAGTTTTGTTTTTGTTTTTTATTATCTAACGACGCCTATAACCACCATGTGTTTTTGTACTCAATAAAATATATTTAAATAAATAAATAAATATGTATTTATATATATATATATATATAAATATAGTTATATTTGTGTACGTATATTATTAACTTACACTACTATATTACACTACACATACACCTACACATAAACGTGTATTCGCGTGGGTATAAACCGTCTCCGTTAGACTCCATCCTAGAGGCTGTGTTCACCGTGTCGCCGAACAGACAGTATCTCGGCATCTTGGTGCCCACTACACCAGCCATACAGGAACCTGGCGTTAGGGGTTCGATGTGTTAGTGAGGGGATGTTATGGTGGGGTGGGGGTAATGCTAGGCAATGTAATAATGAAAGCGATGTTGATTATGGTGATGAGAATGATGATGAATATGATGATGATGATGATGATGATGAAAATGGTGATTATGATGATGATGAAGATGCTAATATTATTTATTGATTAAGTAGATTATTTACAATCATGTATTATATAATATTTATATAATTCGTTGTTTATTAATGACGACACAAATAATAAATATATACATGTAATCAATTTCTAATTAAAACTATAAAATATGATAAATAAAGAGAAATATTAATTAGTTAATAGAATTTTGTTTTAAATTGCGTCTAAAATAATTATAATTATTTATTTTCTAATATTAATTAGAAGCAAATTTCAATTATTAGGGGCAGTTACCCTAAATTATATACCAAGAAGTATGATATAATTAATTGTAGGTATAATTAATCTAATATACTCTACAGATACTAGTGAAGAGAGGGAAACATTTATTTTATATGAATTTTGGTATTGGAACTGTATAATAAATAAGATTGTAAACTTTTGAAACAGATTTTGGAAAAGATTTATAATTATATTTTAGGAAATTAGGTTTATGTTGAAATATGTTAATGTATATTACCATTATAAATTTAAATTATGAATTATACGGAAACAATATATAATTATTTTATTTATGTTTTATGTTACACATTTAGGAAGAGTGAACATATAGTTAATTAACATAGTATAGCAGGAGAAAATTATCGATTGAATGATACTTTTATTAAGTATTTAGGTAATTGAAATGTATAGTTATATTAAGAAAGATATCATTTATATATGTTTGTATAGCGTAAATGATATATTTAATATTCGCAAATTGTTTAAAGATAAGTTGTAATGTTCTAATATATTTTAAACATAACAATTGGTCAATATCACCTTAAATAATATCATGTGTCAACATGGCAACATTAGACATACATTTTAATTATAACGTTGAATACATTTTAGAATATTATATAAAATACTATATCAACTATCCGAATATAAATAATATCATGATCAATTATATTTAATAATAATCAACAATATTAATTCTGCCATATGGTTAGTATGAAGTGACTTAAATATAATGTCACGTGATAATGTTAAGTTCAGTATAAGATGAGTCTGGTGACCAATAGGTATGTTAGTTTGCATCATATAGAACAACTTGAAGATATTCAGATAGTTGTTTACATAGTATTATGTATATTACATAATAATAATTGTTGAGATATTATTCTATAATTAAGTAGGATGCCGTTATCGAGGTTAGATTGTTAAAGAATAGGATTACTCAATATCATTTTATAATAATGAGGGAATGTATTATAATTAATTGAGTTACAGATAATGTTATGGATGAATGTATAGATAGTGTTGAGATTTTCATATAATATAGTGACATGGGGATAGGCACATTTTTAATGACGTTTTGATCTAAATAAAGGACAGAAGTCCTATATATTACATGTAGATTCCCGTTATCGTAGTAATATTAATATAATATATATATATATATATATATATATATATATATAATAATTTATATATATTTGTATGATAATTAGTTTTCAAATAATGATGATACGATTAATAAAATGATACGAAAGTAATATTTTTAATATATTAAGTATGTTGATGCCGATATATAGATAGTGTTTATTATACTTATAACGATGATTAAGATAGTAATATAATGATATGCTAGCTTTGATGTATACATATATATATCGCGTTGGTGTTATAAAAGCCTGTATGAATGCCGATCCGTAGTTTGAGTTCGGTCTCGGGCAGATGGGGAACCGAGAACGTAGCGATACTGTCGAGAAGTTCGAGAGCCATGCTGCAGATCTCGCTAGCGTGTTGCATGCCTGCGTGCGTGTGTGTGCCGTACGTGATTAATTAACGCGCGGTGTTACCTGTAGCGCCCTGCCATCTAATTCACTTCTAACTAACTATCTAAGTTATATCAGTTTTTATTAATCGCGTATTATTTTATTAAGTATTATCATTTTCTCTTTTTAAATTAGTATTTATATATATATATATATATATATATATAACTATATATATCTTACATACATATTATGAAGTCATATATAATATCGATGTGTATAAATTAACGTAGTATACGTGATTGTACATGAAAGAGGTATTAGCGAAGGTAAGTAGTTTATAAATCAATTATATATAATTGTATTCTACTATACGTAATATTTCACCTAATGATATATCGATATATGCGATTAATTTGTTACTATATTGTATCATTATTATTGGACAAGGTCAAGAATAATTATCGAAAGTGATCAAATTATTATATTATATATATATATATATATATATATATACATATAATAATAATAATATGTATTAGAAGAATTATAATTTTGTTTTCTGTTAAATTACAATGATATTTATATACTGTTTTCTTCTAGCGGGCTTCAAAAGTAATATACATATTATATGTTGTTGTTGTCCATTATATATACATTGTACGGTAAACTATAGATGCTTATAATGACTGGTATGTATGAACATTACGTAACGTCGTGCGATGACGCAACACTACTATGACGTCACTGTACCATTGTGTTCAGGCAGTCCGCTGGCCACCATGTAACTATCTCCTATTGTCTCCACCTTGTAGACGTCATACCTATCTAGAATCTCGTCGAATGTTCTATAATGGATGGGGTGGGAGGTTAAAGTGTTCTATAGTGTAAAGTGGAGATTAAACGGGGGTTAAATGGTGTGTAAATGGGGTTTAAGTAGTGTATAATGTATGCTTCAAGGGATGCAGGGATTTAAGCGGGTTTAAAATATGGTTTAATTATAATTTAATGGAGAATGTATGTTAACTTTAAGGAAAGCTTAACTATGAGCTATATATGTTGGCTTTAAGCGAGGATTTAAGAAGATGTTGATCGGTCTACAAACATGAATTTAAAAGGGGGTTATGGGGTGTTAATAGTCCCCGTGTTGATATAGTTAATACATTATTCATTACGGGTTTTAATATTAACTGTAATATGAGCATTATATCGGCTTTTATATAGGCACAAAATACCTATATCCAATAATAATACGCGTTGTCACGATGTTATGTAATATATATATATATATATATATATATATATATATATATATTATCAATCTACACGTTACTAATAGAAGTAGACATGTATAATCATATATGTTACGTACATTTATTGCAATAATGTAAACATGTACACACAATGTAACTGTAATGTTAATTATTACATATAGCATACTAGGCATTATATATTACAGTGTAATACACCATAGATAATATATATTCGTGTAACTGAATATTAGTTTACAGATCTATATGTATAACAATTAAAATAATTAATATTATATGTTAGTGACTATTTTACGTTATGAAATAATACTTATGTATACATATATATATATATATATATATATATATATATATATATATATATATATATATTCAGTATGTATTTAAGCAGGTGCACCTGCCTACATATGTAGTATATTATAAATATAATTACGTAATATATACATTACATCACTGTACACGTTATAGACGTACTGTAACTATTTCCCATTACCTCATCGCGGTATACATCTATATGCAACCGTTAACTTATAAACATTATATATAACATATAAATTTAGCTTAACATGTTTCTATAAAATAATAACATGTTTCTACGAAATGATCTATAAAACTCGCGATCATTATTCGTAATTAGTGATGAATATGCGTATTTTCTCTCCTACGTGCGCGTGGCTTACCCACAGAGTTGATTGTGGGTGTGACTTACCCGTAGAGTTGATTATGTGGGTGTGACTTACCCGTAGAGCTGGTTGTGTGGGCGTGACTTACCCGTAGAGCTGGTTGAGCAGATCGATGACGTCTGCGGCGCTGCAAACTGCCGACAAAGTCGTGAAGCCGACGATATCGCTGAAGAATATCGTCACGTGGTCGAAATGTTCCGGAGATACGATCTCGTTACGCTTAAGTTGTTCCGATACCTGTGAACATCGAGGGGAGGGGTCACGTAAAGATAATCCGCGTGATGGTGTTCACTATATGATAGATAGATATGAGCTCGTAATTTCCATATCATAGCTATGTTAACTATTTGTAATATATATATATATATATATATATAATATAATATAGTATGCACGAATACGTTACATATATATTAAATAGAAATATGTAAATATTGTTACATATTTATATGTATATATATATATATATACACAGATTTATATTTATATATATATATACATATATAATTATCACATTATAATAAATATACTGTTATAATATTATATTAAAAATAGTAGTAATGATATTTTCTTTTCTCGTAAATATCAAATATATATATATAATAATAATAGTATCATATTTAGGTCGATATAATCATAAACAATGTAGCGTTATTGCGTATATATATATATATATATATATATATATATATATATATATATATATATATTATATCATAATATCATGGCATAGGTTAAATACATATTACATTTACACTATATTACGAATCAAGTATATCTTTAATAAAATAATAATTAAATATTAAGTATATATATTTCCAAGAAATAACAATCGATTGTTATACATTTTTTATAATAATATAATTTAAATATACAAATAATTCATAAATACAAATTATTCAATATAGTTTACTTATACATTCTTAACATTAAGATATAATTATTTTATTATATCGTAGCATAGGATATATATATATATATATATATATATATATAAGATACATACTATTACATACAACATTAATAATAGGTAATAGATAATAGTAATACATTTAATTAAAATGTGTAACTTTTTTCGGTAACATTTGACTCAACAAGAAATCTGTTTTCATTTTCTCCTCAGCCAATTGGTGAGCTCGTATCTAGGTGATTATTTACTGTGGTTACTAGTTAAATGATCTAGAACATTCGGTTTATATGTGTATTACTATTTTATTTAACTATCACTATATCTATATTTATCTCTATATATAATGTATATAATAATCTGATCACTTTCTATAATTATTCTCGACCTCGTCCAATAATAATGATTCAATAAAGTAACAAATTAATCGCATATATTGATATATCATCACGTATAATATTACGTATAGTAGTGAAATATAACATGTTATATTATTTTTATGGTATAAGTAATATTGAATCTTAATTCCTTTTAATAATAAATACTACCGAAATATAGTTCTGATATTATTACTGTAACCCTATAGGTTTACAACATACCTATATATATAACATGATATCATGCGAATGTAGTGGTAGTATACGGTGCGTATGCGGATATGTGTGCTCACACACATAGCACTATCACGCGCACCGTGTGTATGTTTATATTATAGTACGCGTGTAATCATACGCTTATTAAGTTATGTATGAATATTTATATATATGTATGTATGCGTATACGTATATATATATATATACGTGATATATAATTGACCCTCTACATCCCTATCTATGTATATATCCCTATCACTTACTATATGTATATCTATATGTATATGCAATCCCTCTATATCTATATTTCCATCTTATCCTCCCCGTCCGCTTCTCCCACATACCATTATTCCCTTAATAAATTAACCTGTAATATCCATTGTCTATATAAACCCCTATATATCTCAACCTCTCACCATATCTCGCCATATATAACAGTTATTCACCCTTCTCTCACCATCTACCGATGTATACCCCCATCTCACTCTGCCATTCCCTTTCTATCCCTAGCACAATTTCACCCCATATATACACATCTCCCTCACTCCCCTTTACACTTATCCCTCCCTCTCTACCCTCTCCACCTATCCCTCCCTCACCCCCCTCTCCACCTACCTTCCCACCCTACCCCGTCACTAACCTTCATCTTACGCGAGTAGTTGTACATATTAGAGGTCATCGTACTGATACAGGACGAATACCAGATAGCGAGTATAGTACACCTGTTGAACGTATCCTCATTAGACATAATGGTATGTAACGTAAAGTAAGAGTTATATAGACATGTTGTGTATTATAGATTCGACCTTCATATTGTGTATATTTAAATTTAGATAATATCCTAATATTGTTTAATTTGGGTCGATATTGGCCCAGTGTATTCCTGGTAGAAATTACATGGGAATAAATAGGAAAATACCACACACACACAAAAATTAATATGTATATTTTTCGATTTACAATTAAGCTATAAATGTGATATTTTCAGAATATGTATAAACATGTCCTATTAATGATACAAAATTAAATGCGTAACAAAAATAATATTATTTCTATGATATTTTTTTGAATTAATTACTTTTCCAAATTTTTTTTTGATTTCAAATAATTGTTTACAGAATCCTTTATTTGATAACTTTATATTGTTAATGATAACAACCAATTCATTAATCAATATATATATATATATATATATATATATATATATATATATATATAACAATTTGAATTAAACAATTATAACTTATATTTTAATTCTAATTTAAAATTAGTGAATATTTTAGAGATATATCATTAGTTATTGACTCAAGATAATTGAAAACAATCAATTATAAATGAATATCATTTTAGCAGACAATAACTGAAATTATTTAATTCTAAAATTAAAAAAAAGTTAAAACTCATAAATCTTTAAAATGTAAACATGTTTAACCTCGATAACCCCTAACCCCTAACCCCTTATAACCCTACTGGTTACATCACAATAGATTAGTACGTAACCCGACAAGCGTAAGACAAAGCATGACGATGTAGAGGATGAAGGACGTCTGACTCTTGTTCATCAGATACTTGAGGTCGTCGGTCATTCTGACCGTGGCTTCTATGTGCATTTCGGACAGCAGGTCCACTTGTACGCTGATGTTTGCGAACCTGCTCACGGAGTGGTAGTCGGTGTTATAGTGGGTGTATGGGTAGTACTGGTATACTATAGTTGTAGTATAAGTTATGTAGTCACAACACGTCTAATTTTATATAAATTGTTCGGAAGAGATATATAACTATATTAACAACAAATAATATAAAATAAAAGTAAAAATAATTATTTGTTTGGACACGTGTTATATTGTATTAAAGTTTACTTCATAAAGTAAGTTAGTTCGGTGTAAGTGAGTATATATGTAGTGTGAGCGTGTATGCACATTGGTCCACTTACACACTGGTGTTAGAGAACCTCCGCATG
>OZ025246.1:12687276-12722276 GCA_964019155.1 Osedax fenrisi | reverse complement strand
GTATATATATATATATTTATACATTGATATATCATTAAAATATATTATAAACTTTATACATACGAAGTACATATATCTATGTATACGGCGTATTGACGTACACGCCACATTCTACAGTACACTTAACGTATTAACATGAACACCAGTTAACGACAGTAAACAGTCCCCGAATGTTATATGTTAGAGAGCATAATATATATATATATATATATATATATATATATTAATATAAATTATAGTAACGAAAATTAGGCTGAAATACGAACTATTTATTTCGTTGTAATGGAAATTCAATTTATAAAATATGTTAATATATAATATATATATATGTATATATATATATATATATACCGTTGTGGTTATATGTATAATATATGGTTGTGATCTATATATATAGAATTATATATTTAGTGATTTTATTATAATGTATATATCGAATTAAAATTGTTATAATAATTAAAATAACTATATACACATATATGTGTATATATAATGTTTATAAATCATATATTATGTAGGCCAATGGAGAATATATTCAATATGATTATACAATTATATAATTAATACAAATGACATATTGTAATGCTTACTAAATCAAATATTATATACCACACTATATCAATATATAGATTAATTTGTATTAACTTATTTATGTAAAATATAATCTAATACATATGTTATGATGTCCTACATAATGGGGTTTTACATGATGCGTAAAACACTTGCCGTGTCAAAGTGTTGATGTGGGAAACTTAGTTCGCGAAAGTGATCGCAAGATAGTATACTATTCCTATGTGTTAGGTACACATTAACAACATACAACATAGTTGTGTCATTCGACACCGGTATTGGATCGTCAATTAGTTTAGGGTTCGTATGAATACATTATTACATGGTATGTATGGTATTAATTTATATAAATATATATATATGTATATATATATATTTATATATAGCTGTATGTATGAAGTTAAATTAACGTAGTTCAATAGCATATTAAATGTCACCGTCTACATATTCAATCGATAATAATACACTACTGTTATACATTGTTATCAATAGTATTCGATAATCATGCTATAATGTATAACATTTACTTTTGCACATGATATTTTTATTATCGGATTTAGTTTTACCAAAGGATATCTAATATACTATCAATGTAAATAAAGATCATGACATACATATTAAATAGAAATTGCATTGATATACATATATATATATATATATATATATATATACATATAATTTCTTAGAATCATTTAGTTTATTATAGAATGTATACAATAAGTAATATATATATATATATATATATATATATATATATATATATATATATATATATATATATATATATATATATATACAATGTATTGGTTATTGCGTGATCATCTTATAAAGTATATCAATTTACAACATAGTGTTAATCTCATTTAATGTTATGAATTTATAAACATTCATGTAGAAGATATATACATATATATAAATATAAATATAGAGATCATATTTTATAATTAAAGTTACATGAGATACATCATATATAGGACAATGTGATATATTGATATTATCATCGAGTAACATATGAATCTATATAGTTCATTATGTAGTCGTGTTTATATATATATGTAACTGTTTATACATATATAAATCCGTATGTATCAATATGTTGATAATCACTATTATAATTAATAATATTAATAATATGTATTACTAATAAATATATAATTATTAATATTTAAATTAATTATTATTAACAAATAATATGTATTATAATATGTATTACTAATAAATATATAATTATTAATATTTAAATTAATTATTATTAACAATAATTATTATTATTAATAGTAAAGATATTAAAAATACTATTTAGTGTACACTTTCGTAGTGTTATACAATTCACTACAGTGTATTGTACATCATTATTTATCTAATTAACTTTCACACTTATGGGTACCCTTATTCTACTTGATCTTAGTACAACATTTGATACAATTCACCATAGCCATATATATATATATATATATCATCTTCTCATATCATGATTGGCTAATATTGGTATCGCCAGTAATGCACTTAAATGGTTTACGTCATTCATTTCTGACCGTATTACGTCAATTATGATCAATGTGCACATATCATCTCTTATAATATATCTCAAAATATCTCAAAATATCCTTTACGGAGACCCAAATGCTATGTAGTATAAGGATCGGTCCTATAGGACCGATCCTTTTTAATATTTATCTAATTCCTATTTTTAATATAATTTCTTAATGTTCCCTTATATCATTTCACTCATACGTATATTATATATAACGTAACATAAAATGCACTTATATTATATAGTTTGTTCAAAATATTAAATCTATATATAATTGGATTTCAAATAACTCTCTATCACTGGATCCCGATAAAACATAAACCATATTTCGTCACCTTCCTTTTCCCAAACTCCCATTAACAAACCCACCTTTTAACATGGTTAATAATCAAAATATCTCATATTCTGATAATATTAAATATCTTGATATTTATGTAGACAGTTCTCTATCCTTTTATGGCCACATCTCAAATCTTCTTCTATCTAGATACTTTCATATTCACTCTTTCCATCTAATCCATAACTCCATCTCCTTAAGTGTATCTATAACTCTCGCCTCATATTTTATATTGCAGCTATTTGAATACTGTAATATTCTCCTTTTCTCCTTAACTGGCTATCAAATTAAAAAAATTACAAATACTACAGAAGGGGTTAGTACGATCAATTTGTAAAATTTATCGCTTTTCTCAAATATAAAATACATATTTCTCAATATTTAAAGAAATTTCATTGGCTACATCAAATTTAGAGTAATATTTAAAGTTCTTCTACTAACTCATAACTCTATTCACCACAACCGACCTGAATATATATCTTCCTTAATCTCTTTTCCCACTCATACTATCTTTCTCCGTTCTACTACTTATTACCTTCTACATCTACCCTCTAAACGTAATCTCCATTCCACTAATATTCGTGCATGGAATATATTTGCCCCTTATTTATGGAACAAACTACCATATAAGCTACGCTCTACTCAATCCACCAACTCATTTAAATCACTATTAAAACGTATCTATTTACAACTGAATTTCCCAGATCATTATGTTATCACTATTTACAATATTTTATTAATGTTGAGTACTTTCTGTATTCCAATTGCTCGTTACTATTAATTATTTTCGTTTAGGTTCCGTTATATTGTTTTTTGTCTTTATTTTAGACGCTAGATTACTCTGGCACACATACTCTTTAAAATAAATTAAATTAAAGGGGAGGTTAGTTATTATTGAATACCATTCTATATGTACTACAATGCGTAGGTACAATGTACAACGTCGTGAATATCAACTTCTACCATTGATAACGTATGTATTAAGCTATAGTAGCGATATAGAAATTATATTTTTTTAACTTATTTACACAATTATAATTATAATTAAAATTACAATAACAATAATAATCAAAATTAAAATAAAAATAATAATTACAATAATGATAATACTATTGATAAGGATGGTAAACACATACGACACATGTGATATATTGATACATGATAAACCTGCATACAAGCTAAACCTGAAGTCTAACTATAGACTATATAAACGCTAAACCTGAAGGAGGTAAACTATATACATGCTAAACCTGAAGGGTGTAAACTATATACACCCTAAACCTGCATTATGCATAAACGCTAAACCTGCATTATGTATACAAGCTAAACCTTATGTAAGTAGACTATAGTATATATATATATATATATATATATTCAAGCTAAACCTGAAGGTGGTATACTATATACACGCTAAACCTGAAGGGATTAAACTCTATACATACGCTTAACCTGAAGGAAGTATACTACATACAAGCTAAACCTGAAAGAAATATACTATATTCAAGCTAAACCTGAAGGAAGTAGATGCTGCCGAAAGCTCTCTGAAGTCCGCACGCGTCAGCAGCTCTCAGTAGCGCATCGAATGCTATGAACCTCTTCCATAGTAAACTAAACAAATACGGAGGGTTAGAGATGTTAGCGGACCAGAGTACAGTTATTATCAGGCAATACATTGTCCTAGGACTATGCTAGGACAATATTTAACTTTAAGAGATAGCTAAGGAATATATTAGATTATCCTACGGCAATTTTTTTGTTCGAGAGAAATGTCCCCTGAAATAGTATACTATTTCAGGTACACACTATAGTGGGCAGTGCGATAATAAGGAATATGACGTCATAGTATTGTCTAGTACTACATGAATACAATTTTATAAAATAATATAAAATATTACCATTCAAATAATCTCTTAACAATATAATTGCTTACGTAAGACGTACATTGTACGTATACATGTATACACGCCTATAGAGTATTGTGAACGAAAGTTGTATTTAAAGTATACACATGTATAAGATTTCGATAATAATAAATACATAATAAACACCAGTGCGACCTTGAGGTCAACTGACTCGCCACAGTGGTCGTACTACTAGGACGATACAGCAGCTACCAATTCGGCATTATACCGTACAGTGTACGGTGATTTCGGCAATTACTATACATGTTTATATTCACGCGTGAACACTTTTCTAAGAATATACGTATATATATATATATATATATATATATATATATATATATATAAAGCTAACTACATATATACAATAAAGCTAACTACACGCATGCATTGTTTCGTAACCTGTCTTTAGGCGTTATGACGTCATCATCTAGTTTGTTTATTAAAATCTGCAACGTTTATTATTATTAAAATAATACTAAAATGTAAATAGAAAGTATATATATGTATATATATATATGTAACCATATAATTATATATATATAACCATATAATTATATATATAGTAATTTAATATTAATAATTAATATATTAATTATACAATTCAATACAACATTACAAGATTATTTGAACAATATAATATATTATGAATCTAAACTCGTATTACTATTATCTTAATATAATTTGAAATTCATAATCAATATATATATATATATATACATGAACTAATACCACGACTATGTACGTTGATAATACGTGATAAATACAATATACACTCGCAGACACATCTATAGATAACTTAATGTTAATCACTTAATGTTTGATCAATATCCCAAATATTGCTTTATTATTATTTTATTTACTTTCTGTGTGTGTAAATCACAACTTATCCCAAATATTACTTTATTATTATTTTATTTACTTTCTGTGTGTGTAAATCACAATTTATCCCAAATATTGCTTTATTATTATTTTATTTACTTTCTGTGTGTGTAAATCAAAACTTATTTATATTTGCTAACTATTATTTATATATTTCTGTCATTATTATTTATTGTTACCCATCATTTTGAATCTATTCAATAAACTATTATCTATCTATCTATCTATCTATCTATTGTAGTAATACTACCAATATATATATATATATATATATATATATATATATATATCGGTAGTATTAATTCATTAATTCACATTTACACGATACCGAATTTCTAGGTCTATATAAGTATTTTTCGCGAAATTCCGTGAAACCATTATAGTGTAAACAAATCGAATATACAGCTTTTCCTAGTTCTTCTAACGCATTCGACCGAATTAGATTATATGATTAAAACCACTGAATTAGAGCGGAAGCTGTCACTCGCGTAATCACATCACGTGATCGCGTATTTCTTAAAACAACAACAACCGGTCTGCCAGCGATAACGATTTAATCAAATCTAACGAGTGAGTCACATCTTCTCCGCAGAGAAGCATTACACATGTAATACGCGTACGATAGGGATATATAATACATTTTATTTACATTTGATGTAAAGTAAAATATATAAACATGTATAAATAAATATATAAAGTATAAGTGAATTCGTATCATAGTATCGTTGTATTAATACGTGTAATACATTACCCATAACTATTTAACAATTATGTTGTTACCTAATCTTAATCATATTTAGATAGATAGATAGATTCTCATTTGTGTTTTAACAGCATTAATAATACATACATAAATAAGCGATTATAATATATATATATATATATATATATATATATATATATATACTATATACCATGAGTATACTATATATTTCATACACAAAATACATCTGTTGACCATTTAAATACAATATAATATGTTATAAATAATAAGCCTATAGTATATAAAATAATTCAAGCTATATTAAAATAATTGATCTTATAAAATTAAAGTATTTATATGTATTATTATTTGAGCTGTTTTATAGAAGTATAAATAATATATATATATATATATATATATATATATATGTGATTAAACAAATAAACCTGTATGATTTCAGTATAGAATGTGATAATCGACTTGTAATCAGTGTTTCCGATAAGAGATAACCTCCTGAACCTGTCCAGATACACGAGGAATTCTGTTTGCGCATGCGCGTCAAGTAAACGTATAGTATACTAGATTACTTTATTATATACACATATATATATATATATATATATATATATATATATAGATTATTATATTCTGAGTAATATATACAGTTGATATATATATATATATATATATATAGATTATTTATCAAGTTTAGCAATATAACGACACTAATAAAGTATTAGCATAATAATACGAATAATGCAATACGATTGATTTGTGTATGGATAGTATTACATTCGTGTACATATAATGCATATTGTAAATGAAATTCACGCGATCAACATTATTATCGGAGCGTCCTATATATATATAGCGTACAGTGCACACTATCGGTATACCTATATACCTATATGTATATATATATATGTATATATACACATAATTACAATGCCTACGTATGGTTGTACGTGCGTGCGTGCGCACGTGGCATGCGTATCGAGTATCTTTAGTCTGTCACGTGATCTAGTTATTAACGAAACCATGTTCAATGTGTGTGTGTGCGTGTGTATGTGTGTGTGTGAATGTATAGTTATATATATATATATATATATATATATATATATATATATACATATATATTTGTATATATATATTATAAACATTATAATAATTTTTAAATTGACCTCCGTAGTTGATATGTATTTGGTATCCATTCATCCCTCCCCCCCCCATCCTTTATATCGGTGGTTCCCAACCTTTTTTCATCGTGACCCTTTTTTGATAATCATTAATTCGTAATATATAGGGGAAAGTAACCTAATAAGGACACTTTAACAATACATGGTCTTAAAATTGTATGACTCATTATTTGCATTCAAAAACTACAATATATTAATATTATATGATTATAGATATTATTGTTATTTTAAAATTATATTTAATCTTAATCTTAATAATATAACGGGGGACCCCATCGGGGGGTGTCCTTATTCGGTACACATGTCCGAATACGGGTATCCTGTGTTATAATACGGACACCCTATATACCAATGTATAAACTATATATTATTGATGAATCAATCATACAAATTACAATTACATTATTTATAATTCATTTTATGAACAATTTATTCTAATTTAATTAATTAATAATTTATTTATTTTTATTATTTTTTAATTAATAATACAATTTAAGTATCTAAATATTAAAAATGTTAGATTTAGCTTTATTGGTGGATTTATATTATAACGGATGCGATGTTATGTATATCAGAATAGTTCATACGCTGCGCGTTGATTATAGGGTGTCCGTATTAAGACATCTAGAGTGTCCGTATTAGGGACTTATATGACCTCTAGATATATGCTTATAACTTAATGAATATTTGATACAAATATATAGAAATTACATATCTAATTTTAGAATGCTTTATTTTTAATAATATAATGTTATATTTTATTTCGATACATTTGTATATTCTTGAGATGGTTTTAAATTGACATTTTTTTTATAAATTTAAAAACGTAATATTTGAAACGTATTTATTGAATATATCAGCAATATTTTAAATAATTAAAAAATTAAAAAAACTTTTTAGACTATTTATATGATTATGAATATTTTATTAATACATTTTTTTTTTGTAGGATTGATGGTTTCTGAGATACCGAGAGTCCCGTATTCGGGCACTGTCCTTATTCGGTTACTTTCCCCTACCATGACTCAATGACACATTTATGTTGTTATTATTAAACTTTAGTCATCAATTAATAATATAAACTATAATATATATATATAACTATTTTTTGAAATTGGCTCAAGAGTCATGACTCATGACCCAACACAAAAACCCAATGACCATAATATTGGTCATGACTCATAGGTTGGTAACCATTGATTTAGTTCACCCCCCCCCCCACCACCCCATGTAATACAATGATCACCCGATGACAATGTCAATGAGTAGTACATAATAGAGAAGTACATGAATATAATTATAAATTGTTAGTATATTAGTGTATTAGTGTATATATCATATAATGTTATATTAATATTCTACGTTAAATTCTATATAGGGAAGTCTTGTGTAATATATTTTATAATATATTCCTTTCGTTCTATATTATATTTACAGTGTATATTGTACTTCATACTATATACATATAATATAATATATAATAAATACATATAAATATATATATATATATATATATATAGATATATATATACAGATTTTTTATATATACAACAAAAATATTTGATATATATACATATATACATATGCATACGTGTGTATGTATAGTATACGTACAATGTACGTCATACATGTCCTACGAAGGTAGACCTAAACCTACTCTGTAATTACCACTGTAGGGTGTACGTGTCACGTGACCCTGCCTACGTACATACCACGTAAGGATAGTAGCCTATCTCGTGTCTATAAATAGACTATAGTTATCGGTGCGGAATGCTGACTATATATATATATATTATCAACTATCGATATCTCAGAATTCAACGTCCGAATAAACGTGTAGGATATATCGAACATCTATTCACATATATGCACCTATAGGTACACGACCTAAGTATATTCAACAGTGAATTATTCACACTAAATAGGCACATCTATATACCAACGGAATACTAATAGTAATAACGATGCTGACCTAATGGGAATAATGAATAATCCGTTCTTTTATATCACACACTCACAATTATAAATCTTACTTCTTCTTTTCTCTCTACCTCTAATCACTAAATCATCAAACTTATTATGTCTGTATTCGTTATTTTTGTATCGTGTTATCTTCGACGTATTAGTATTATATAATTGTTATAGTATTATTGTTATCTTATTATTATTGTATTCGCGTACAAGCTAAGTTGTCTATATTAGTGCATTACTATTATTACTCAGTTCTATATCGATTATTTTGTGCATCATAAACCGTATTTCATCATCATCACATAATGAACGAAATAAAGGGTTAATCTCTACATATATAAGAACACTACTACTTAGAGGGTGAATAAAGCAATAGGTGAGGGGTATGTATGACTCATATACGCTGCTTTTCGGTTAGTAATGAATCATGAGATGAGATACATATCGACATGACGGGGGGATGTGTTGATGTATTAGGCTACTATGAGTCTAGAACTAATAGCGTATGCCTAGTACGGGGTAGAGTCATTTCTTCCGTCTGTCATTTCACCCGATACTTCGTCCTAAAAATGTAGGCACTTCTTTAACAAAAATGGTCACTTTTCGGACGAAATGACTATATTTTGGACGAGTGATTATATTCTGCCGATCAAGTGACCGGACAAAATGATCAGATGACGAATTGACTCTAATTCCGTAATACTGATACTATTTTACCCATAAAATAGAATAAGCCGTACGGAAATTAATAAATAAAATAATAATGACAAACAATATTAGTATTTCAGGTTGCCACCTGAGATCAATTTTTGTATATATTTCATGAATATATATATATATATATATATATTTATATAAATATATATTATTATTGTCTTTTAACATATTCATATAATACTACATAATGACTTAGTCTCGTGACACTGTCATCTTACGAGGAGATAATGAAAGTATTCGTGAATAATATTATTAAATAAGAATCTATTTTAAATACAAAGATAATAAAGTCCTATTAGTCAGTAATTCGTATACAACAGTTTCTCCTACGATGTGTATACATATTATATAATATGTCATTTCATAATATTCTATAGAATACTAGAGTATACTGAAATGATAAACAATAATGCAACAATAAATAAATATAAACAATAATGCTTTAATATGCCTATCCATCATACATCTACTAAATTAAAGCATTTTATAGTATTTAGTTAGTTCGCATTACTTTACATGTGATATATATATACACGTATTAGTTAATTCGCGTTAACGCGTATCGCTAATAATCAATATTTAGAAACTATCGAAATGTAATCATATTTAACGACGGGCTATCGTAAAATGTATGACTCATGATTCATAGCCTATGACTCACAGTCTATGACGAATATCGCCATAATACATAAACATATAGTGACATCTATACGTCGTAGCGTAATTCCACATATACTGATATGTAGATGTAAATATATGCGCTATGATATAACGCGGTACAATAGCTCCGTTTAACATCGATGTAACACACACACGATGAATGCAGCGTAACTATAGTTACTATGGTTACGATATAGTTACGATATAGTTACGATATAGTTACGATATAGTTACGATATAGTTACGCTATAGTTACGATATAGTTACGATATAGTTACGCTATAGTTACGATATAGTTACGCTATAGTTACGATATAGTTACGATATAGTTACGATATAGTTACGATATAGCGTGTATAACCGCTAGCTATTGTTTAATTAAATACGTATCGGGTGTTGAACGAACGCTACCCGTATACGATTGGCATACGATTTTATATAATATAGCCATCGGTCATGTGATATTGTGACCTACGTCATGACATATACTCGTATATACGTCGTAGGTCATCGTATTCAATATAACTATCTACTATATATATAGCTACGTACGTACGGATTTTATTGAATTAATGTATTTTAAATGTATATCATATTTTAATGTACACCACTATATAATTTTATATATATATATATGTATTGTGTTGAATCCTTAAATATATCATCCCATTCAGTAAATTATATGATATTTTCACATATAACTAAATTTTCATAATGCCACTTCGAATAACAGGTTGATATAACCATATTTTAATAATAATAAATAATAGTTACAAACAATTGTACATAATTATATAACTTATATATATATATATATATATATATATATATATATATATTCGATCACTCCAACATATGATTGTAAGACCTATGTTATCGGTCCGGATGGGGCTTGAACCCGCCTCCTATTGTATGTACAATGTACATACATATGTGGCACACGTATGTCCGACGTAGTATCCGGATTAGTTAATACCAGGCAGTTATATATATATATATATATATATATATGGGTGTGGTTTCATATATGAATATCTATAGACAAATGTGCTTAAGATATAATATCGTGTACATTGTATACACGTAAAACGTACGTTGTACGTGGTACATGGTAAACCATCACGGACTGATGATCTAAATATGAACGTTCAACATGAAATAAGACATTATACATATGTTTTTACGTGTTAAAATACCTATTTAAGTGTATGCATGCATATATATATATATTAGTGGTTCAACCCGAACTCGGTTTCGGGTATCAATTCCGGGTTCTAGCAAAATTTCATGAGATCGGGTTTCGAAAAATGGTCCAAGAATGGGTCCGGGTTTTAGTAAATTAATTTCGGGTATTTATGTAAAATAAAAATAATATTAAAATTTTATATAAATTTTATAAAAATATAATTAATACTTAATTTAATTGATAATTATTATAATAAATTATTATAATGGATACAACTGATAACGTTAGTATACCTAATATTGTCAAAGCCAAATATATACTATATGCCTATTAATCCTATGTAAATTGTAATATCTGGAAATTAATTATTTCATAGATATTGAAAATTTCAATAATTGAAATGTTTATAATGTTATATATAATTGTACTACATTTGTGTACATAACTTATGTTTTAATACAATTTAAAAAAAATTACAATATGAAGTATATTATAGAATTCAATAAGCTTTCCGGTGTTAATTATTGTATTACAATAACATTTATATAAAAATTATCATTCTAGTAGATATTTGTTGATCATAATAACACATATTTCACGATCTAATATTTATAAATTATATTTTGATTGTTGTTGCCTATCTATTATTTATTAATTATAGATATTTCTGATTATGTATTTCTGTATTGCTACAAAATATATTTTTTATAAATGTTCTACAAATATTTTAAAAAGTATAATATTTATATCTTATAATATTTATATATTTATTATATAATTATAATATTTTAATTATATCTTAAAATAATAATATTTCAAAGATTAGTTGAAAAATATAAAAAAATATTTCAAATAATATTTTTAATAATACAAAAAATATAAATAATATTACAAAATATATTTTAAAAAAATTTCAAAAAAAATGTCTACAAAAATGTTTACAAATATTTCAAAAAAATGTTTTAAAATATTTCAAAAAAATGTTTAAAAATATTTTAAAAATTTCATAAAAAATTTCAAAAATTTTCAAAATAAATTCAACAAAATTTCAAAAAATTTCAATAAAATACTTCGAAAAAATGTAAAAATAATTTTTCAAAAAAGCGACGCTGAAGATTTTAGATGACAAAAAATCATTTTAATAGCAAAAAGTCAATTTTTTAGGTTTTTCTGGGGTACGCGGTAAAATATTCAAAAAAATTATATATATTATAAACTTTCATTATCTCGAAAGTCTCGAGATAATGAAATTTTGGATTTGATTGTCTCGAGATAATGAAAATTAGGATTTGATTGTCTCGAGATAATGTAAAATGGGCTAAATTTAAACCACTAATATATATATATATATATAAAATGTGTATGTACTAGGGATGTAAATTAATAGTTAAATAATAACTCGATTCGATTCATTTAAAAATTCTAATATTTGTTTCGTATTCGATTGGTTATTATTATTGAAATATTAATAGAGGACTAATTATTAAGAAGAAATATAGTTATTATATGTTAAAAATATTAATTTATTTACATAATCATCAGATAACACTAATTATATATTATTCGTATTCGTTCTACTAATTATTCAATTAGAATTCGTATTCTGTTTTTATTATTTTGTATATTCAATTATGGTTCAAATTGAAAAATCTAGTATGTATATGTTGGATCAACAATGTTAGTACGTATTATTTTATTATTTGTATAATAGCATATACAATAAAAAATAATACAATAAAACACACACATATCTAGGTATTTAGTCGGTGGGTATATATATATATACATATCTCTCTTTTAATCCTTTATTCAATTATTTATTAATTGATTTCTATAGATCGAATAACCTATTGCGCCGCACACTTCATCAAATAGTGTGAACGTGATGCACGTGATATACATCATGATGCACGTGATATACACGTGATGCACGTGCTATACATCATGATGCACGTGATATACATCATGATGCACGTGATATACATCATGATGCACGTTATATACACGTGATGCACGTGCTATACATCATGATGCACGTGATATACATCATGATGCACGTGATATACATCATGATGCACGTGATATACATCATGATGCACATGATATACATCAGGATGCACGTGATATACATCATGATGCACGTGATATACATCATGATGCACGTTATATACACGTGATGCATTGAGTAATCAGTATCACATGATCACTGGTCCTAGCAAACACTGCATACATCCGTAGAACATCAACATTAGTAAAAGTACACAAGCATTATTAAGTACGTCGATCGTCAACAAATGATAGATGTAGACTAATAATGTTTATGATTATGAACGACATATACAAATGATATATTAGATACGGAATTATATTGTTTTGGTGATGTTTGAATTGTGATATGTTGATGATGTTTTGAGGATGTAAATGTATGTTGGGTACATAATAAACTGTGATACTACTACTACTACTAATACTACTATCACTACTACTACTACTACTACTACTACTACTACTACTACTACTACTACTACTACTACTACTACTACTACTACTACTACTACTACTACTACTACTACTACTACTACTACTACTACTAGCGACACCTATGGACAACGTTCATCACTAACCAACTAGATTGGTAAGCTTGATATCGCGGATCTGGATGCTGGGGAAGGTGACAATATCGGACAGTATGTTCCTAGACTCCGCCTGTGTAACGTATCGTGTGTGTATTTATGTGTTGGCTTAGGTAGGTAAGCTAGTGTTGGCTATTGTAAACACTGGAAGTATATTCACTGGATCCTTAGACATATGTCTTTATCGCCTATGCTGCTATGCGAAACTATTTACGAGATTATAACGAGATATTAAAATTAACGTATCGGTAAAATCCGAACCCGAAATTTATATTAATTAATATAAACACATCTAAAACCCTGGGAGTTTTGAAATTAAACATAATATTTAACAACTCTATATATATACATGCGGATACCTGAATATTTAATAGTTGTTCTAGAAGAATATTATTCGTGTATCCGGTCAGCGCTCGCATCGCTGTGATGTCCCGCTCGTTCTGCAGTATAGCGATGAACTCGCCTATCTTGCTCATCGGCAGTATCGAGTTGTACGACGTCTTGGTGTGGTAGTAGTCTTTCTGTTGATTGACGGGCGAGTTACGTAACCTCGTCACGTGATGTTATTGGTGTACGCGCGCGTTTAGTCGTCGTCTATAGTTGGTCAACTACTTATATTTCTCATTCTCTCACTCTTTCTCTATATCATTCATCCCATATATATCTATATGTAATTTAATATATATATATATATATATATATATATATATAACTCTTTCTCTCTATCTAGCTATCTAGTGTCCCACTTATATATATATATATATTTATATTTACAATAATATAGTATAGTAACATATACTGTTAGCTATTGTATCAGTTATTTGAACATAGTTGAATACATATATTCTATCGTAGCCAGATGTGTACTAACGTGTGAAGATGCCATCGAAAGCGAGGCTATGGATATCAACACCACGACCGGAAGTAACATTATGCTTATCATTTTCAACGTGTGCCACACCTTCTCGTCGTCCTGTTTCTTGAGGAACGACGAAGCAGACTGTAAAAGTGTGTTATATTTATTTGATGTAACACCCCTCCACAATTTGTTAAACGTACTATAGTATATGTCTATTAATGGACTCGTCCATTAATATACATATACTTACGTAACAACCGTGTATCGACATATTATATGTATTTGATATAGCACCTCGCAATTCGTAAATTGTATTATATTATATATGTATTAATGGACTCGCCCATTATATTATATGTGTTTGATATGCATATAGATTATGTATGCATGTTCGTTATATATGGGATGACCCATTAATAGTACATGTAATGTTTTTGTCCAGCCCCACACACAAACTAGATCGGAATATATATATATATATTTATATAAATATTCAACTTTTCTGCTGTATTTACGGACTCAGTACTACTTTAGATATTGTTGTCGTAGTGTTGTGTTAGGTCAATATTGTAAATTACGGATATCGCAACGCTATGTCCTATAGTATAGGACATATGTCCTATAATCTATGTCCTCAGACCGACTAGTCCAAGATAGGCGTGCAATAGGACACGGGTTATGCTCCAACCGTACACGGATATACGGCTATATATGGGCATACCCATACATAGCCGTATTACGTAATATGTTCGCTATATAGCGACGACGTCGGTCGAGGTCCTTATATGGATATGATGTGTACTATGATATGATGATAGATAGTTAGATAGATTAGAAGTTTATTATATGTACGAATGATACGGGTATGTGGGATAGGGTTAGGGATTACGAGTAAGTATATATAATGAGACATGAAACACGGATGAATAAAACAAAAAGGAAAAAATAGAATATATATAATAAAAAACATAATGAATTAGTCATGAATCTATGATGATGATGATGATGATGGTTCATTATACACAAATATAACAGCGAGCGCTATTCTCGAATGTGTTTCGAAGTATACTATAGTAAGTTACTCATATATAACAATATTCGATATAACTCTATTCGTATATACTAACGCGGCTATTGCGTAATATCTCTACGAACCGATGTTACGTAATCACCATTAACGGCGATGACGTCATTACTACGGCGTATAGGACGTCGTCCACGCGCACGCATTACCTATAGGCTAATTGTAGTCGTATACGATACTATAATTAGCCGACAATTACCGTTATAAGTCGGTTACCTCTGAATAAGAGGCGCAATTACAGTAAACATATGACATCATGTATATATATAGGTATATGATGGTAGATATAGTTGTTGCGATCACTATTTATAAATAAATACCCATAGGTTATTATTTAATAATAATAACTAAATGAAATAATAATAAAATACTAAGAAAAATAATACATATTTTATAATGTATGATTTTCACATACCTGCGAATTAAACGAAATGGTATATATATATATATATATAGATATATATATATATATATATATATATATATATATGTAATAATAATAATAATAATAATAATAATAATAAAAGAATGTTAAATATCAAATAGATCATTATTATATACCAATGTGCCCTAACATGTATTAAGGGGATTAACGGTCTTTAAAATAAAATAAATTGTTTTAAAGATAGATTTTTACGTGCATTATAGGTTAAAAACATATATAAAGTATTACAAATATAATTTTAGAACACTACCTATTTCTAATGAAATAATTATTATATTAATATAATTATAAACTGTTTTTCGATATTTATAATATATCAATTTGAATTATTTAAAAATAGTGTTATCTATATATTTATTTTAATGTAAACTAGCGATACCTCTTGGTGTTATTGTATAAATGATATTGATTGGCCGTTGGTGTTATTCTAGAATAATACCATAACGTATAAATGTTCATTATACATAATATAACAATTCTTATCTCAGAATATTTGTTTTTCTTTAGAAATGTTCTATTTCTTAGTCGATAATTATCTAATATTAGTAAAATGTTCAATATATTTAATATTGTACGTGTATTGTATCTACAGGAAATATTTTTGATTAGATATGGAGTTGATAATAACATTTAAAAAATAAATATTAATGTTGATAACTATTTTTACTTTTTTTAAAATACTAATATTTTCATAACTAATATTCTCATCATTTAAAAATGCTATAGAATAAATAACATACTATATATTGTATGTTATGCACTTACATTTGGAGAAAATTTACTTATTTTATGAGATTTTTATTTTTTTTTTTAATTTCCTATCTAATTACATTGAAATTTAAAGATCGCGAATCCCCTTAATTGTTGTTCTATCTAGATATATATAAACACGTAATTCGCTTGTAAACGAATGCAGTAACGAGTGGCCGAACCCTGGTAAATGCAACGTGTCCTATTTCGCACTACTCGTTACCTGACATTGCTATCATAACACACGAATAATGCGTAATCCAATCATAAGTGGTGGTTACTCGTTGTTATGGTTATTATCGCTCAATTAGAATTATGTAGAGTATTCGTATAGCGAACAACGCGTATAGGCGATTTGTTACCGGGTAGCCCAAATAGAACATGCTGGCTACTAGATACGAGAGCTTAGACCAGAGCTCGGCTACTTGTTACTGGGTAGCCCAAATAGAACATGCTAGCTAATAGAGACGATAGCTTAGAGCTCGGCTACTAGTTACTGAGTAGCCCACATAGAACATGCTAGCTACTAGAGACGAGAGCCTAGACCACAGCTCGGCTACTTGTTACTGGGTAGCGCTAATAGAACATGCTAGCTACTAGACGAGAGCCTAGACCAGAGCTTTCTTACTTGTTACTGGGTAGCCTAAATAGAACTTGCTAGATACTAGAGATGAGAGCCTAGACTAGAGCTCGGCTACTTGTTACTGGGTAGCCCAAATAGAACATGCTAGCTACTAGAGACGAGAGCCTAGACCACAGCTCGGCTACTTGTTACTGAGTAGCCCAAATAGAACATGCTAGCTACTAGAGACGAGAGCTTAAAGCTCGGCTACTAGTTACTGAGTAGCCCACATAGAACATGCTAGCTACTATAGACGAGAGCCTAGACCACAGCTCGGCTACTTGTTACTGGGTAGCGCTAATAGAACATGCTAGCTACTTGAGACGAGAGCCTAGACCACAGCTCGGCTACTTGTTACTGAGTAGCCCACATAGAACATGCTAGCTACTAGAGACGAGAGCCTAGACCACAGCTCGGCTACTTGTTACTGAGTAGCCCACATAGAACATGCTAGCTACTAGAGACGAGAGTCTAGACCACAGCTCGGCTACTTGTTACTGGGTAGCCTAAATAGAACTTGCTAGCTACTAGAGACGAGAGCCTAGACCAGAGCTCGGCTACTTGTTACTGGGTAGCCCAAATAGAACTTGCTAGCTACTAGAGACGAGAGCCTAGACCACAGCTCGGCTACTTGTTACTGGGTATCGCAAATAGAACATGCTAGTTACTAGAGATGAGAGCCTAGACCACAGCTCGGCTACTTGTTACTGGGTAGCCCAAATAGAACATGTTAGTTACTAGAGACGAGAGCCTAGACCACAGCTTTCTTACTTGTTACTGGGTAGCCCAAATAGAAAATTCTAGCTACTAGAGACGAGAGCCTAGACCACAGCTCGGCTACTTGTTACTGGGTAGCCCAAATAGAACATGCTAGCTACTAGAGACGAGAGCCTAGACCACAGCTCGGCTACTTGTTACTGGGTAGCCCAAATAGAATATGCTAGTTACTAGAGATGAGAGCTTAGACCAAAGCTTGCTTACTTGTTACTGGGTAGCCCAAATAGAACATGCTAGTTACTAGAGATGATAGCCTAGACCAGAGCTTGCTTACTTGTTACTGGGTAGCCCAAATAGAACATGCTAGCTACTAGAGACGAGAGCCTAGACCAGAGCTCGGCTACTTGTTACCGCTTTTTTTCTATGAATATTACGTGTTCGTATAGCGATCAATACTTTCGAACAACAATATGCTCGAAAATAGATAACTCTTTATAGATTTAACGTGACGATTTGTTACCGTGCATGTCATAGTGCATATTGCCCGTGATGTTGCATGTGATATTGCATGTGATGTTGCATGCGATGTTGCATGTGATGTTGCTCAATTGTTATGGCCGTGTGGATAGTGTCTACTGGACACCATTTAAAGATGCATGAACACACGGCCGGGAGTACAACACTATATGTGCGTCGTACATACACATATGATCGTAATCATACGTATACACATACAAGTACCTATATATATATACATATGTATATATATATATATATATATATATATATATATATATATTTTGTATGTAATATATATATATATATATATATATTGCCTTAAGTCAAATTTGAAATGAAATATATTACATTAATTACTATTCATATATATATATATATATATATATATATATATATATATATATATATATACATACATATATAGCTAGAGGTTATAATATGTTCAATTGATTGTAAATTGTGTGTATTATATATATATATATATATATATATATATGTATATATAAATAGTGTTGACATGTGCTTAACTGGTATATAAGATCATTTCGTTATCACCTGCCCCTAATTCATATCATTAACCGCAGTGGGCTATTCGGGGCTATAACCCCCACCGGTTACGGTGCGCGTATACATAGCATAATTGAGTGTTGACGTCGACTCTTGAAGGACACCTCGTCGGCGTCGTGAAGGACACGTCATTAACAAGTGACTTCGGCTTACGATAGTGGCGCGCACGCGCAAAACTACAATTATTATTAGCGATCTGTCGAGATCTGTATAAATAGATCTATCGGTGGTGATGAGATGACCTAACATCGCGAATCAAGTATTTATAATTTTAATTGCATTATACGATTATACATATATATATATATATATATATATATATATATATTACGAATTAAGATTATGAGATATATGAACTGAGAATATATTTATATTTATTTATTAATACTCGGGTATTGGCCAGTAGATATTATTATTATTTATATCTCATAATATAATACACAGTATTCTATATATATATATTAATTTAAATTCTATTATTATTAATATTTTATAAGTAATAATAAATACATTTTTAATATATATATATATATATATATATACATAAATATATATATATATATATATTACATAATATTTTCAATTGCATTATATCACAGATACCCAAATATATTTAAATACCATTTACAAAGATGTTTTTATAACTGTATTTAAACTATTAGTTGACATATTACAAGTTAAAGGTTAAAGGTTCATTGTTAAATATTACAGGTTACGCGTTAACTAGTACATGTTACATATCGTGGAAGATGGAACTGAGGATATAGTTACACCGATGCATATGCTGGCATTATAAAGTGTGTAATCCTTACGAATTATTATAGTATTAGCTAGTGATGTAAATGATGCTCAAATATATTTTTTTTTTTTTCCGAAAATGAAAGTCTCGGCTCGGCATCAAAATCTCGACATCATTTACATAACTAGTATTAGGTATATATATTATCATATATGACATGACCTAAATATCCCGATATATTAATGTACAGTGCGTTACTCGATCTATTGTTATACTTTTTGTATATATGTATTACATTTAATATTGATATGAATTAATTCTATTATTATCAATGCGACGTAATCATTATTCAAATATACTTAATATCGTTTTTCTATCATATCTACTGTATTATTAAATACACATAATAGAACACTTCTAAATATTATTGGTCGTTACGTAATTTCAACATGCGTGTTCAAACATGCTTACTACAGTATGTATGCATGACGAATTATTCATTTAGGCTATAGCTAGTTATATATATATATATATATATATATTCATATGTTTATGTATTCATGAATTACATGAAGATCATGTATCCGCGTACCTAAATGTGTCATAAAGCTGGCACCCTATCACGTGATCTACATTACTCGAGATCACGTGTGTCAACTTCAAGGCTATAAACTCGTCACGTGGTACCGACTACCTACCACGCCCACCGCAGTGTTGTCCTGTATAGTTACACTGTTCTCTACGAATACGCGGGGAATACACGCCGCTCTAGTGCGGTACATCGCACACGTACACAATACTCCGATATCGAGGCACTTTGGAAATACGTTATTTAGTTTCATTAAATATTATATATATAAATTAATATATATATATATATATATATTATTTTTACACTTTTGAGAAATCATTTATGATTTATTTAAGTGTCTAAATAAACATTCAATCAATCAATATATCTATATATATATATATATATATATATTTATATAATATCTAAATGCGAAGATAGCATATCAGTATATCATGAATATAGTTACAGAATATAAAACTGTTTTTGTATATTACTTATCTACGGTTGCGTATGTACTAGGACGCGGGTTAAATTCCCGTCGGGGGTGATACACGTATTGAGCCTGACGGGCTTTTACCCATATTTAACTAGATTTAAAATATTATATGATGATGATGATGATGATATTAGGTTTATTTGCACTAAAATAGGATCATGTAGACCCCTTCGCTCGTGCGGGAAGAAAATAATAATAAAATAATATTAATACGATAATAATGTAATAATAATATACATTGAATATACCACGGACAACAATAATATAGAGGACCATTATATACTACAGTCTTCATTGATATGGTGTGGTGTTATATACTACATACTATAATATATGTCGTTTTATATAATAGTGTATATAAAATTATTGGTTATCGTTAACAAAATGGATTTATCAATATAATATCGCCTTCAAAGGGACATTGTAATGTCCTATTCTATAGAACATTTTAGTTATAAGTGAAAGCTTAATATCAGTTCTTAGCTGGGATGAAAGGAAGTCACCATATTACAATAACAACATACAAATAATAACAATAATAATAACAATGCTAATTAAGCGTTCGCTGTTTTATTATGAAATATCGCGGGTCACAGAATATATAATATATCGTATGCGATTAAACATGTTATTGTTGTTATTTTTATTTGGTGGAGTCCTTTCATCCCATCCAGGAACTTAGATGAAGTTTTCACTTATAACCATATATGGATCTAATGTCCCTTCGAAGCCGCTCTCATGTTAAGGCATCAATGGTTTTAACGAGAGCCGATCATTTATTTATACACAATTATATATGATCACTTCTAAATAATATTTTAAGACCCATTTTATAAAATTAATTAATGGTTCGAACGAGGCTCGAACCCGTGTCCTACTGATTGTGTGTCTGACGCCTTAGCCACTGAGCCACACAGGCAGTTTATATTGTAATAATAAAGCTATACGTGATCGTAGTAATACATAGATAATGCCGATATAGACTTATATATATATTATAATCAACCCATTGTTCTATGTAATACCAGCCGTACGACTACTGTATATTCATATGCTGTCTCCATATAATATATTCATACGGTTTATATTCCAAAATCAATATTATAAATTAGTAAAGTTTATATTCCAAAATCAATATAACATTTACGCAAGTAATATATAATATACAATATCTACGATTCAAGTGTACCGTAAACTAAATAAGTGTATACGTTAATAATAGTCATACTATAGTGTTTACATGGTTTATATATATAATATATAATATATCAATGAAATGTATCAGATTTATTAATACTCTACATCCACATAGTTATTTACTATTTTATTAATTTGTTGTTAAATATTTAATTAATTTAATTAATTTATTTATATATTTATTTATTTATTTTTATATATTCTCAACACTTGTGAATTTTAAAATATAATGATTGTATAAATAAATAATTACCTTACCTTACCTTATCTATATGTATATAAGTTATGTATTCTAAGTGAGTTTAGTTTATTAGAAACTTAATTACTATCTTCATAGGAAAGATAGATTTTAATCAACGTATTTTATAAAGTTGTATATATAATCATTATATGATAATCCTTAAATTAAATAGAAATTGTATACAATAAGCTATAACTTATTATGTTATTGTTAAATATGATTGTTAATGATGAATAGTACACCTTCACTGTAGCAAACCTACTTACGTATGCGCATAATTAACATACGTACAACAGCATTTCATTTAAACTAATAATACACATGCGATAGTCATTTAAGGTATTACCACATCCCGGGCGGGCGTTGGGCTTATTTAGACGTATTTGTTACTAAATATAAAATGTACATTATTATTGTAGTACCGACTACGATTCTAATATATATTATATATATTATATATATATATAATAATAATAATAATAATAATAATTTATATTTATTAGAAGAAAGTTGTACATTTTTTTCGTAGGTAGTATTTAAATTAATTATATTATTATTTCCTCTAAATGGATTCAGATAAAGATCAATATCTTTTCTATGCTGTCGCCCTATTATCATATATATATATATATAAATATTGTAATATTATATTATTATAATTATGTTTTTAATGAAGATGATTACATATGACACTACTGTTAGGAAATATTGAATTAATAAAGTTAATCATTTCACTGATAATTATCTATTATAATGGCTATACAATAATTTTACTAATCAATGTACATACGCACACATGCACACACCTATATATAAATATATATATATATATATATATATATATATATATATATAAATATATATATATATATATAGAAATGATATAGAATTTAGAAATGATATAGAATTTGAAATAGAAATTGAAAATGAGCTTCTAGTTCAAGTATCTGAAACAAAGTTCCTTGGACTAATCATTGATAATTCATTGAACTGGAAATCTCATTTTCAATTTCTAAAGAATAAATTATTAAAAATATATTCGATCATAAAAAATGTATCTTTCTGCCTTAATGAATCAGCTATGATTAAACTTTATTATGCACTTTTTTATCCCCATTTAATTTATTGTTTAGAAATTTGGGGGCATACATATAAATCTAATATAGACTGTATTTATGTTATACAAAAAAACCTATAGATTTTAGTTCAAAAAAATTATTTATTGATCATAAGTTATTAAATATCTTTGATTTGTGTAAATATAAAACACTAATATTTATGCATAGAATATATTATAAAACTTGTAGTCCAAGTATTTATAAACATTATAAAAGAATAACTAAAAAAAAAATTAATACAAGAAGTACTTTTGATTTCATTCAACCTTATAATAAATATAACTATATGAATAATTCTTTAACGTCATATGGACCAAGACTTTGGAATGAATTAAATATTGATAAAAGAAAATAGTATCTATTTCCCTTTTCAGTAATAATATTTTTAATTATTTTTTAACCTTGTGATTTTTTAATCTACTATTATGTTTCTACTTCAAATTATATTTTAACATTTTTTTAATTTTTAATAAGTTTACTATTTTTAATAAATTTTATCTTTACTCAGACTTTTACATTGATTTCTCCTTTTTATCCATATTTTATACTATAATTACGCTTTTATATAATATTATATACTATTTTTAATACATTTTATCTTTACTCAGACTTTTACATTTTACATTTTTACATTAATTTCTTCTTTTTTCCATATTTTATACTATAACTACTCTTCGACTTATGAAAACTATCTAAATATTTTTTACTTTGTGTAGATAATTTATAAATTTATTTTTGAATATTTGCCAAACATATATTTATTATTCTTTATATTAAATTTTCATATATTTACTCTTCTTAACCTTTCTTGTCTGTTTTTAGTTTTTTAGTCGTTTTAGTTTTCTTAATGTTTATTTTGTTTATTTTTATATATTATATGATGATTTTTGATAATTTTTTCAAGTCCTTCATAAGTACAATTATTTGATCTTATTCATAATTAGATTTAGTGTAAACAGGAAGTCAACTTAGATATAACATTATGTTATATATAGTTTATTCTTTTTTTCAGGAATTTATTATTCCAATTATAATTGTACTTTTTTAGGACTTGTCAAAATAATAAAGGGTAATTGTCTCGATAAGCTCTGCTTCTACAATTACCCGGTTGTTAAAACCAAATCTGATAATAATAATAATAATATATATATATATATATATCATTTATATAAATTAGATATAATATAAAGATAAGTTGAATCTTGTGGAATAAAATGTATCATTAAATTAAATATACCTATTACTAATTACTAACGATAAATATTAATAAATCTTAACTTTAAGCCCATTAGAAGTAAAAATATATATTTAATATTTCGTATTTTATGTATACTTATTTATATGACATTATATAATAAAACTTATATTACTTTTTATTAGTACTCTTAATATATACTATATTATGTTCGTATATACGAATGTGTATACATATATATATATATATATATATATATATATATATATATATATATATATGTATAACTAACCGTAGCTTGAATGGAAGGTTTTCTAAGACGAATCTCGGGAACAATACTCTTACTTTTCTTAATCTTATTGTTAAACATCGAATCTGTAATGGATTTCCAATTATTTCACGAAGAAGATGATAACGATAATGATAATAAATATAATAATAATATATTAATTGCCAGCTGTGTAAAATATACACATTAATTACCAGTTGATTATAAATTATATAAAGATAGATTGGAATATTTAACGTAAATTGAAAATTAATCTAACTGCAATTTTTTAATTTTCAATTATAAAAATATATTTTATAACATTGCAATTTTCTTAACATTTCGAATACATATCTGTATATAGAAGGTATATATATATATATATATATATATATATATATATATATATATATATATATATATATATATATGTATATAGGTAATTGTATAACATTAAATGTAATACATTATTATGATAATACAATTATAAATATTAGTTATGGATAATCAGTTAATATACGGAATTCATTAGATAACGATATAATAAAATATGTATATTTGTCATCTTTTATTAATAAAATATGTATAAAATCGGTTTTTATAAACTACTTTTATTAACAGTAATTTAGAATTTGATATAAATTATGTTTCAGTATTTATATTACTTATTTCAATATCTCTTCGGTTTATTTTCTTTATAAAATATTTGATTTTTATATATATTCAAATTTAATATATTATACAATTGATAATTTACTATTACCATATTACCTTTATTATATTACAGATTTGAAAGTGATAAGTATTATATTATTTTGTGTTGGTTCTGTATTATCGCGCTGGATTTCATCTACACCATGCTATTTATAGCTCCACCGAAAAAGTTTGGGACAACAAATTAATAAAGATAATTACATAATTTTTGTTGTATTCAATAGATACTATCCTAATACATACAAATACTTATTTTTATAAATACAATTAATTTAAAAGAATGAAAAAAAATAGTTTAAAAACTATGAATATTTTTTATTATAAATATATTACATAATCATCATTTATTTAATATATATTAATTAATATAAATTATAATATAACATAAATAAGTATTTGAATTGGTTTATATGTTATACATTTACAGTAAAAATTTCAGATAATAATAATGTACCGTTTTATTTACCAAAGTATTTACATGTGGTTACTAAATGAAAAAGTAAAAACTTGAGAAAATGACATTCAACGTTTCTACATATATAATCATAGATAATATGTACAAATATGTAACTATATAACATATACAATATAAAAACAAATAGGATTATATAACACATGATTTGTTTATTTATTTAATGCTATTTAATCTATGATCTATGCTAAAATAAATCTAGAAATTTTTAAATTAAACGATTATTCTAATAAATCGTAATATAAGATTACATATTACAAGTATTTACATAAATACAAAATATATTTATAAATTGATTACTCCTAAAACACTTTATATTGATAGAAATACTCAAAAATATTAAAAAATATTTTAGGATATTATAAATAAAATACAGAAATTGGAAAATACATAATAAAAAAATATTGTAAAAATTAAATTATTTAACACATTTTAACTCCAGCGCCTACCCTAGTATAGTACCCTACACTAATATATGGTTAAAATGTATCATATAATTTATGTACAAAATTAACAATTTACTATTATTTTAAAGTATTGACTCTTGACTATTGACTTACTTATTGAGTTTAACGTGATTACTTAGTGACTATTACATGAGTGGTGGCATTTGCTTGTTTATCGTATAGTAGATATTCGGTAGTATAATAAATGAATCGTTTACATTATCAAATAAAGTACACAAGAAGATACATGTGTGTACATTATTGAGAAGGTAATCAATATTATATTATTACAATTGTAGATATTCTAAATAATAATATGAAATGTCAACATTATTTAATATTGATATTAAAAAAGTATCTTTTAAATTTATATTAATATACGAATTACTGCAATTGTATAAACGAATAAATATACATACATAAACATACACACATGTACAATATATATATATATATATATATATATATATATATATATATATATATATATACTGCTGGTTATACAGATAAATCCACGTGATACATGGACAATCAAACACACACCTCGGTGACCACACTCCCACTCCCACACAGGCGCACACACGTATACGAATAGTAAGAATAAGGTCACCACGTGACCTCTATAATGATATACGGGTCACGAGCGATACCGACCGGAAGTGAGAAAGTAATTCGCTTTATTTGAGTTTGTGTGGTTATTATTTTGCATTAAAGTTCTCCATTACTAACCTATTTTTCAATACCTATTGTTCTATACCTATTGTCATGGTGGCTGTACAATAATATACTATAAGTTATATTACTAGTAATAGTATTATCATTATACGACATTTATATTTAACTACTATTATATTATACTTATACATATATCATATATTATATATATATATATATATATATATATATAAATTGAAATATTTACAATACATTAATTGTTCAGTTACTTTCAGATTACGTAATACATTATAATATGAGGACAGTGCTAGGTATGCTTCTATACTTCATATATTCACATCCGAGGACAAATAAGTGCTAGGTACAAATATATGAGGACACAGAATATTATAATAATAATATATAGTTTATTAGGTAAACAAAAAATAAATAAACAAAAATATGGAAGAAAAATAGATATGAATTGATACCCAAATAGACATGGTACACAAATCAACATTTGGTTTATATTTAATAACAAAACGCCATGGTTTATGCATGCTGAACAGTATATCATAAGGCGGTGAACAACTGATTAAACAACATCATGTTTACTACGAAAAGCTAAGAAATATAATTAGAATATTAAAACATATAATTTATATATATTTTTATCTTCGTATGTACATTTATTTACCTTTCTTTTTCGTTTATAATTGTGTATGTAGTATTAGTTTTGTTTCTCGCACGCTCGAGAATAATTAATAATGAACACATACTAATATTATCACGTTTATAATAAATATCAGCATAATCATTATGCATTATATATATATATATATATATTATTATTATTATTAAATAGTTTATTGACTACTGAACATTTAGTAAACAACATATATATATATATATATATTGTTATTTTTTTGTTATTGTTATTTTTATTTGGTGGAGTCCTTTCATCCCATCCAGGAACTTAGATGAAATGTTCACTTATAACCATATATGGCTCTAATGTCCCTTCGAAGCCGCTCTCATGTTCATAGTGTTAACGAGATACGATCATTTATTTATACACAATTATATAATATCACTTCTAAATAATATTTTAAGACTCATTTTATAAAAGTAATGGTCCGGACGAGGGTCGAACCCGTGTTCTACTGCTTGTGTGTCTGACGCCTTAGACACTGAGCCACACAGGCAGTTATAAATATATAATTAAAACAATTATAAATATATATATATAATATCATAGTGAATATACTATATACCAATATATATATAACTCTATATAATTATTGCTGTTTTATGATTAATGTAAATATGTTATTATATGAATTCATGAATGAACGAATGAATTGATGACTGTAAAATGAGGAGTCGTATAAAACACAATAACGCTACAGTAATACATAGATATGCTGACATCGGTTGCAGTGCGATACGTACTTATGTAATCTAAAACGATATACCCGCTATGCATTCATCATTCGTTATTAAGGCCTCCCTCGTTAAGACCGCCTTTATTAACGCCTCCCTCGTTAAGACCGCCTTTATTAACGCCTACCTCGTTAAGACCGCCTTTATTAACGCCTCCCTCGTTAAGACCGCCTTTATTAACGCCTCCCTCGTTAATACCGCCTTTATTAACGCCTCCCTCGTTAAGACCGCCTTTATTAACGCCTCCCTCGTTAAGACCGCCTTTATTAACGCCTCCCTCGTTAAGACATCCGTTATTAAGGCCTCCCTCGTTAATACCGCCTTTATTACGGCCTCCCTCGTTAAGACCGCCTTTATTAAGGCCTCCCTCGTTAAGACCGCCTTTATTAAGGCCTCCCTCGTTAAGACCGCCTTTATTAACGCCTACCTCGTTAAGACCGCCTTTATTAACGCCTCCCTCGTTAAGATCGCCTTTATTAACGCCTCCCTCGTTAATACCGCCTTTATTAACGCCTCCCTCGTTAAGACCGCCTTTATTAACGCCTCCCTCGTTAAGACCGCCTTTATTAACGCCTCCCTCGTTAATACCGCCTTTATTAACGCCTCCCTCGTTAAGACCGCCTTTATTAAGGCCTCCCTCGTTAAGACCGCCTTTATTAAGGCCTCCCTCGTTAAGACCGCCTTTATTAAGGCCTCCCTCGTTAATACCGCCTTTATTAACGCCTACCTCGTTAAGACCGCCTTTATTAACGCCTCCCTCGTTAAGACCGCCTTTATTAACGCCTCCCTCGTTAAGACCGCCCTTATTAAGGCCTCCCTCGTTAAAACCGCCTTTATTAAGGCCTCCCTCGTTAAGACCGCATTTATTAACGCCTACCTCGTTAAGACCGCCTTTATTAACGCCTCCCTCGTTAAGACCGCCTTTATTAAGGCCTACCTCGTTAAGACCGCCTTTATTAAGGCCTCCCTCGTTAAGACCGCCTTTATTAACGCCTCCCTAGTTAAGACCGCCTTTATTAACGCCTCCCTCGTTAAGACCGCCTTTATTAAGGCCTACCTCGTTAAGACCGCCCTTATTAAGGCCTCCCTCGTTAACACCGCCTTTATTAACGCCTTCCTCGTTAACACCGCCTTTATTAACGCCTCCCTCGTTAACACCGCCTTTATTAACGCCTCCCTCGTTAAGACCGCCTTTAGTAAGGCCTCCCTCGTTAAGACCGCCTTTATTAAGGCCTCCCTCGTTAAGACCGCCTTTATTAACGCCTACCTCGTTAAGACCGCCTTTATTAACGCCTCCCTCGTTAAGACCGCCTTTATTAACGCCTCCCTCGTTAAGACCGCCTTTATTAAGGCCTCCCTCGTTAAGACCGCCTATATTAACGCCTCCCTAGTTAAGACCGCCTTTATTAACGCCTCCCTCGTTAAGACCGCCTTTATTAAGGCCTACCTCGTTAAGACCGCCCTTATTAAGGCCTCCCTCGTTAACACCGCCTTTATTAACGCCTCCCTCGTTAACACCGCCTTTATTAACGCCTCCCTCGTTAACACCGCCTTTATTAAGGCCTCCCTCGTTAAGACCGCCTTTATTAACGCCTACCTCGTTAAGACCGCCTTTATTAACGCCTCCCTCGTTAAGACCGCCTTTATTAAGGCCTACCTCGTTAAGACCGCCTTTATTAAGGCCTCCCTCGTTAAGACCGCCTTTATTAACGCCTCCCTAGTTAAGACCGCCTTTATTAACGCCTCCCTCGTTAAGACCGCCTTTATTAAGGCCTACCTCGTTAAGACCGCCCTTATTAAGGCCTCCCTCGTTAACACCGCCTTTATTAACGCCTCCCTCGTTAACACCGCCTTTATTAACGCCTCCCTCGTTAACACCGCCTTTATTAACGCCTCCCTCGTTAACACCGCCTTTATTAACGCCTCCCTCGTTAATACCGCCTTTAGTAAGGCCTCCCTCGTTAAGACCGCCTTTATTAAGGCCTCCCTCGTTAAGACCGCCTTTATTAACGCCTCCCTCGTTAAGACCGCCTTTATTAAGGCCTATCTCGTTAAGACCGCCTTTATTAAGGCCTCCCTCGTTAAGACCGCCTTTATTAACGCCTCCCTCGTTAATACCGCACTACACAATACTAATAAATATATGTATTTTTCGTTCACAACTATATTAGTACATGTGTCCATACTAATATATATATACAACAATACTATTATATTATTAAAACTCTACTAGATATAAATATTAGTGTATACACTCACATATTATACATTTATATATTATCATTATATAATATATGAATTATACTATATTATAATATACACTAATATACTATAATATATAATGTATAGTATAATAACAAGGACTAATGAATATTCACTAATATATATATATATATATATATATATATATATATTGTTTACATAATGTATTTGAATTAATCAATATAATAATTATAATAATATGTAATATACAAATCGATAATTTAAAAAATTATACATTAAGAACAATACATTTAAATAGTGATGTAATCACGTCTACATATTAAACCAGTTTTATATAAATAAAATCGTTTATAATAATAATTGTAATCGATTTTCGCATTCTTTGAAAAAGATAAATCAATATTGGCCTAGATATTGCAAATGAGATGTTCTTGAACTCTGGGCATGTCACGTAATAGGTGTATTATGATATTCTTAGTAAACCATCAAATAGAATAGAAATAATATATTAGATTTATAAAATCGAAATAATAGTTATTTATATCTCATTTACTGAGTTATAATTATATCGAATAGTATTATATACATTTTTTATATAAATTCATATTATAAACACTATAATATATAGAATACACTTTCATTCTATTGAATATTATAATATTAAGATTTTACTATATATAAGTAGGACATGGAAGAGTGTGAATGATTCTATATCAAATAAAAAAAATACTCCGACATTCTTAACCAACCTACTACATTTAAAAACATCTATACGACCACTAATAAACTCCAACTCTAATATCCTCACGTCACCTACGATTAACAGAAAAATATGGCGGAAGATCTTATCGTTATATAGATGGATCAATCTTCCGGAAATTAACCATATATCAAAGAATCGATACCATTGGATATTACCTAACTTAAAATATGTATTTAACTTATATATTATTATTTATAATACATTTTATTTTGGTTTTTATTTCATTCTTTTTATCGAGAGAATATTCTGTATATATATGCCTCTCCTTTCTATTTTTGTTTGTAGTTATAATATTACTCACGCACTCTTATTATTATTATATATAAGTAGAATACTACATAAAACACATTCGAAAATAGCGCTTGCTATTATGTTTGTGTATAATAAATAATCATTATCTCATCATCATCATCATAATCATCATATATATCAAACGAAAATGTGATATGACTCATATATGCCGATGTAATAGATATTATTACTATTTAGAAATGATTTCATATAATATATAAACACGAACATATCGTATATAATAAATAAAAGTATATTCTATAATTAAAAATAAATGCTTTAATATGAGAGCGGCTTAAATATATAGTATAGCTATTTGGTTATAAGTAAAACTTCATTTTAGATGGGATTAAAGTCTCCAGAATATATTATAAAATAATATATTTATATATATTGTACACATAACGTACAAATAGACTAATCTACCGACTAAATAAGACTAATAATAATACTAAATATACTAAAATAAGAAATCGATTATTCGAACACCCTCAACACAAATATCCAACACAATTTAAATACCATATATCATATATATATGATCTACTAACTAAACAATATTATTTTTATATTTCCCAATTTCACTACATGGATAGTACTTATGCATAGTACATATAGCTACACACGTTCTACAAACTTGAGTGCTTATCCTTCACCTTTCGTCAGAAAAAACTTGGGAACTTTGCAACTTAGTAACAACCTACTGATACTATATTTCCTCCTAGTTTATCCTATAGAATATATATCTCTTAAACAATGTTCTATTATCATTTAATAGTAATCGCTAAATAATAAAGTATACTATATAATTTCCCTATATATCTTAATTCGATCGTATATGTATTCGTCTCGTTGTACTTTTTATAAAAATAATATATTCTGTATTACACTTTTTTACACGTGTGTGTGTACGAGTTATAATGTATGGCATAAGTACGTGACATATTTATTTTATTTATTTTAAAATATTTTATTGACTACAAAATCACGTGGTGGTTATGGGCGTCATGAGAAGGAAACAAAAATAAAATAAATAAAGTACAATAAAAATAAAGGAAAAGATAGGGTAGGTTACAATGTTAATAGGTGCGTGGAGAGTTTACATTTAAATAGTGACAAGGATTTCAAACACCTAATGTCATATGGTAGAGAATTCCAGTATTTTGGAGCTATCACAGAGAAAGCAGATTCAGATTGAGCAGAGATAGTCGAGCGTTGCACAATTTTCATCGTGTGACATTTCCTGCTAGCTCTACTAATGGTATGCATACTGATCAAGTCAGTATATGAGTCTACTGAAGACTAGCGAGTGTATTAGACTTTTAGTCATTGAAAAAGTCAATTTATTACGTGATTTTCTAGTATTGTAAAGAAAATAGTTGGCATTGCGAATCATTATAGATATGTGGTCAGAGTAATCTAGGTGGGAGTTGATGGTGAAACCAAGAGTTGTTATGGATTGTGATGTAGGGAGGGCTAGTAGAAAGGGGTGGGTGATGATTAGTGGGTAGGTAGGTCTGGAGATAATTATGGTGTCAGTTTTGGTCATGTTAAGTGATAGGGAATTATGGGAGAACCAGTCAGTAAGTTATGTGAGGCAGTTAAAAATAGACAGTTGAATTGAGTTGGAGTCACAGGAAATGGGAAAAGAAGTATAAATTTGTAGTTCATCTGCAAAGAGATGGTAGTGGATGTAAGGATATTTACGAAATATGGATTGTATGGGTAAAATATAAATAATAAAAAGTAAAGGACCAAGCACGGAGCCTTGTGGAACACCATGAGTGCTGATAAACGGGGTAGAGAAGGACGAGTTGATTTTCACTGAAGAGGACCTTAAGGAAAAGAATGACATAAACCAGCTGTGTACTTGACCATGAATACCGATTTCATTGAGTCGTAAAGAAAGAATGTCATGGTTTAGAGTGTCAAAGGCATTGGATAGGTCAAGTAACACAAGGTAGCACGGGGCTTTGTTGTCAAGGGATATTAGTAGATCATTAATGATAAGATTCAGTGCTGATTCAGTGCTCCGATGGGGTAAGTAAGCACTTTGAAACTTATCAATAATTGAATTGGTAGTGATGTAGTGAATAAGTTGAGCAGATACAATTCGCTCTAAGGTCTTAGAGATTGATGAAAGCTGGGAGATGGGTCGATAGCTCGACAGGTTCGAGTGGCTAAGGGTAGTTTTTTTTATAATTGGGGTGATATATGAGTGTTTCATAGACTTTGGTACGATCGATGTAATAAGGGACGCATGAATGATAATTGTTATGGGTTCAATTAGCAATGGCGAAAGGGTACGAAGTA
>OZ025246.1:12662276-12684776 GCA_964019155.1 Osedax fenrisi | reverse complement strand
TATATATTCGCATTATATATTTCAGTAATCCATATTCATATATTCAGTAATACCGTGTACTTGTTTACTCCTTGTTTTTTCTCTTTGTTTATCTAATAATATTCCTATATAATGTAATAGTAATAACAACTTGTTATGTTTATTTATCGAAGATAAATTAAATTGGAAAATACGTATTTCCCATATATTAAGAAAATTATCAAATCTATTGCCATATTTAATAATATCAAGTATAAATTAAACGAAAAAGTTTAATTTTAGTTTATTACGAAATTTATAAATGTCATCTTGATTATTGCTCACATATATGGGGTAATAGTTTCGAAAGTAATATTAAACCAATATCAAAACTCCAAACTCTAGTAATTAGACTAATTTTCAAAGGTGTTCATAATTCTATACTCTATACAAATAATACATTATGAAATGTACTAATATTGTTAAATTAAAAACTTTAATTGTTATGATTAAATCAAGTACAAATACTCTTACTATAAATTAGAACTGATAGAATATTGTTTTGTATTTCAATTATTGGCCTGAAATTATGGAAATATTATTAAAATATGATAAATATTTAAAAAAATATTATCACTTTTAAAATACGTCAAAAAATTATTTAAAGTTTTACTAATTTATAACTATTTCTTATTTTATTGACTATTTTTATATTTGTATATCTATATTATATTTTTATATTATTATTTCTATAAATTACTATTTTTATATGTTATTTAATAATGATGAAATTTGAATATGAAATTATGAGAACTTAAAATGTATACATTAATGCAATATTTTAATTTATTTTAAAATGTTTTATTGACTACAAAATCACGTAGTGGTTATGGGCGTCATGAAAAGGAAACACAAATAAAATAAATAGAGTAGAATATAAATAAAGGAAAAGGAAGGTAGGTTACTATGTTAATATTGTGGTGGATATTTTACATTTAAATATTGACAGGGATTTCAAACACCTAATGTCATATAGTAGATAATTCCAGTATGTTTGAGCTATCACAGAGAAAGCAGATTCAGATGTTTTTTAGCGTTGCACAATTTTCATCGTGTGACATTTCCTGCTATCTCGACTAAGGATCTGAATACTGATTAAGTCTGCTACGATAGATCACCTTATGGGTGATGCATAGTAGTATGTATCTGCAGAGATACCTAAACTTAAGCCAGCCGAGTGATCGCATTAGGGTCGATATTGATACTATTGAAGATAACTTCAGTTTATAAAGGGTGCGTATTGCACGTCATTGTATCTTCTCAAGTGTAAGCATACACTTTAGGGGTAGATTACAGGGTAGAAGTTAGCAGAAGTATATAAGTATACTGAAGACTAGCGAGTGTATTAGACTTTTAGTCATTACATAAATGTCATGACATTATACTTTAATTACACTAATACATATTATACTAAATATGATTATTTACATTTAATATTGTGCTTCTATATAAAAACAAGAAGTAATATAGTAAACATAAGTTTTAAATATATAATTTTCTAATAAACCTCAAGATAAAGTTAAATCTCCTAAAATTAAAAAACATTAAATTAATGATAAAACTATGTTTAATCTATTTGAAATTAAAAAAAAAAAACAAACTGGGAATTTATAAAAACTTACGATAAAGAAAAATCCTGGGATATTTTATATTAAATTGTGATAGATACTGTCCAAAACTAAATTCATTCCATGGAATAACTGTGATCTTAAAAATACTTGGTGGAAAAACAGTTATTATATAACAAACATAACATTTCTAAATCTGAAAATGAGTTATTTATTAACAACATTTATATAATTAATACACCATATTTAGTTCGTGAACCTAAGAAAAAATAGTATTCAAATATATTAACAAATTACTCGTAATAAAGTAATTTCAAACATTAATATTCATAATATTTTCGAAAATTAATTTTAGTAAAATAACGTATGATTATGTGTGTTAACTAAAAGTAACGCACATTTAATTCTGATTGAATAGTGGGTATTAAATAATATATAGTAATAATATATAGTAATATATATATATATATATATATATATATATATATATATATATAGGTTGTGGATATTATGTGCAAAGGTGTCGGTATTCGAGACAGAGAACGTAATATCTACACCCCTGTTATCTAAGAGTTAAACAAACTTAATTATATTTTAAAATATCTATTATATGTATATACTTACTTATACATAAAAATTGGAAATATTTAATTGAGAAATAATAAAGTTATGGTGATTTATTGTTAGGGTGTCGGTATTCGAGTACTTTCCTCTACTAATTTAGATAATAATATAACAAATTAATAATGATGATCCATTTGTTTGTCATATTAATCTATCTTTTGAATCAGGCGTTGTACCTGATATCCTAAAAATATCTAATATTATACCATTACACAAAACTGGTGATGATAATAATTTTAATAAGTATCGTCCAATTTATCTCACATGACAATTTGCAAAGATTTAGAAAAATTATTGTATTCTCGCTTTTATAGTTTATTATCATCTTTAATATTTTATCTCCTCAAGTTGGTTTTAGGAAAGGATATAGTAAATCACATGCATTATTTAACCTTCAGTCACATATAAGTAGCTGTTTTAATAATAACAATGGTGGCGCTATCATTTTTATTGATTTTAAAAAATCATTTCAAACACAGTTAATCACATAATATTACTTTTTAAATTAAAAATATTTGAATACGATGCATTGCACTTAACTGGATAATGAGCTATTTAACAAATATATATCAACAGTGTACATATAATGATGTAATTTCAGATAAACTAAAAGTCATAACGGGCGTACCCCACATACCAGACAGGCTTTTATAGCGAGGCAAGATACTAATTTAAAACATATTAAATATATATATACTAAAGTGTAGTCTTTTTACTATTTATGTGTATAACTTATGTATGACTTTATAATAATCGTCATGATTGATATATAATAATTCTGGTTACGAAGAAACGTAGAAATATTTCAAATATTCATAATGTAATTCATCGAATTACACTATTTAATGAAATGTTTTATTTATAAATTTAAATTACTTAATTTACAATTTAATTTATTTAATTATATAATTTAAATTTTACTTGGTATTAATAATATATAATATATTTGTAAATATTGTATTACTATATATATATATATATATAATAATGAACAGTATATTATGTTGTATGTTTGTACTTTTCTCTATTATAGAATGCATAAATGAGCTTGTTAGTATATATAATATATATATATATATGTATATATATATATATATATATATGTATATTTAAATACATGAATGTTATACATTTATATTATTATAACATATGTATGCTTACTTGCATATTTCGGGATTCTTTTTATTGATTCCCGGACAAACATATGTATAAATACAATTATGTATTACATACTATTTATTTATATAGTTATTTGTAGTATATTTATATATTATATATGTATATATATATATATATATATATATATATATATATATGTAGTGATGCTAAGTCAAGATGGTTCGTAGTTTGATATCAATTTTATTCACTTCTATTCTCCTCGTGGCATTCGACGATATTCGAATCACATGCGTATGTCAGTATCAAACGCGTATGGATAAGTCTCACGTTTAACCTTGTTCCAGAGGTAACTCCCACAATATGTTAAGGGGCGTTCCTATCCAAAATAATAATAACGTTTACTAATATACGGGGTCGATTTGGAACGTTCCAGAAGCAGGTATTCATTTAACTGTTTAGTCATCGTCGTCGTCGGGGATTTTACAGTGATATAGGGACATTGTAGTTAGATAAGTGTAGGATATATAGGAACATTATAGTTATATAATGGTAGTATATATAGGGGCATTATAGTTAGATAATAGTAGGAGATATAGGGACATTATAGTTAGATAATGGTAGGAGATATAGGGACATTATAGTTAGGCAATGGTAGGGGATATAGGGACATTATAATTAGTTAATGGTAGGAGATATAGGGACATTATAGTTATATAATGATAGGAGATATAGGGACATTATAGTTAGTTAATGGTAGGAAATATAGGGATATCCCTATAATATATATTATAGTTAGGTAATGGTAGGAGATATAGGGACATTATAGTTAGATAATGGTAGGAGATATAGGGACATTATAGTTAGTTAATGGTATGAGATATAAGGACATTATAGTTAGTTAATGGTAGGAGATATAGGGACATTATAGTTATATAAAAACTGCCTGTGTGGCTCAGTGGATAAGGCGTCAGACACACAAGCAGTAGGACACGGGTTCGACCCTCGTCCGGACCATTAATTAATTTTATAAAATGGGTCTTAAAATATTATTTAGAAGTGATCTTATATAATTGTGTATAAATAAATGATCGGCTCTCGTTAAAACCATTGATGCCTTAACATGAGAGCGGCTTCGAAGGGACATTATAGCCATATATGGTTATAAGTGAAAACTTCATCTAAGTTCCTGGATAGGATGAAAGGACTCCACCAAATAAAAATAACAATAACAAAATAACAATATAATTGTAGGGGATATAGGGACATTATAGTTAGGTAATGGTAGGAGATATAGGGACATTATAGTTATATAATGGTAGGAGATATAGGGACATTATAGTTATATAATGGTAGGGGATATAGTGACATTATAGTTAGCTAATAGTAGGAGATCTAGGGACATTATAGTTAGATAATGGTAGGAGATATAGGGACATTATAGTTAGTTAATGGTATGAGATATAGGGACATTATAGTTATATAATGGTAGGATATATAGTGACATTATAGTTATATAATGGTAGGATATATAGTGACATTATAGTTAGGTAATGGTAAGAGATATATGGACATTATAGTTATATAATGGTAGGAGATATAGGGACATTATAGTTAGTTAATGGTAGGAGATATAGGGACATTATAGTTATATAATGGTAGGAGATATAGGGACATTATAGTTAGGTAATGGTAGGAAATATAGGGACATTATAGTTAGGTAATGGTAGAAAATATAGGGACATTATAGTTATATAATGGTAGGGGATATAAGACATTATAGTTAGGTAATGGTAGGAGATATAGGGACATTATAGTTATATATTGGTAGGGGATATAGGGACATTATAGTTATATATTGGTAGGAGATATAGGGACATTATAGTTAGGTAATGGTAGGGGATATAGGGACATTATAGTTATATAATGGTAGGAGATATAGGGACATTATAGTTATATAATGGTAGGAGATATAGGGACATTATAGTTATATAATGGTAGGAGATATAGGGACATTATAGTTATATAATGGTAGGAGATATAGGGACATTATAGTTATATAATGGTAGGAGATATAGGGACATTATAGTTATATAATGGTAGGGGATATAGGGACATTATAGTTATATAATGGTAGGATATATAGTGACATTATAGTTATATAATGGTAGGAGATATAGGGACATTATAGTTATATAAAAACTGCCTGTGTGGCTCAGTGGATAAGGCGTCAGACACACAAGCAGTAGGACACGGGTTCGACCCTCGTCCGGACCATTAATTAATTTTATAAAATGGGTCTTAAAATATTATTTAGAAGTGATCTTATATAATTGTGTATAAATAAATGATCGGCTCTCGTTAAAACCATTGATGCCTTAACATGAGAGCGGCTTCGAAGGGACATTAGAGCCATATATGGTTATAAGTGAAAACTTCATCTAAGTTCCTGGATAGGATGAAAGGACTCCACCAAATAAAAATAACAATAACAAAATAACAATATAATTGTAGGGGATATAGGGACATTATAGTTAGGTAATGGTAGGACATATAGGGACATTATAGTTATATATTGGTAGGAGATATAGGGACATTATAGTTAGGTGATGGTAGAGGATATAGTGACATTATAGTTATATAATGGTAGGAGATATAGGGACATTATAGTTAGGTGATGGTAGAGGATATAGTGACATTATAGTTATATAATGGTAGGAGATATAGTGACATTATAGTTAGGTAATGGTAGGAAATATAGGGACATTATAGTTATATAATGGTAGGAGATATAGGGACATTATAGTTAGCTAATGGTAGGAGATATAGGGACATTATAGTTAGGTGATGGTAGAGGATATAGTGACATTATAGTTATATAATGGTAGGAGATATAGGGACATTATAGTTAGGTGATGGTAGAGGATATAGTGACATTATAGTTAGCTAATAGTAGGAGATATAGGGACATTATAGTTAGATAATGGTAGGAGATATAGGGACATTATAGTTAGTTAATGGTATGAGATATAGGGACATTATAGTTAGGTAATGGTAGGAAATATAGGGACATTATAGTTATATAATGGTAGGATATATAGTGACATTATAGTTATATAATGGTAGGATATATAGTGACATTATAGTTAGGTAATGGTAAGAGATATATGGACATTATAGTTATATAATGGTAGGAGATATAGGGACATTATAGTTATATAATGGTAGGAGATATAGGGACATTATAGTTAGGTAATGGTAGGAAATATAGGGACATTATAGTTAGGTAATGGTAGAAAATATAGGGACATTATAGTTATATAATGGTAGGAGATATAGGGACATTATAATTAGTTAATGGTAGGAGATATAGGGACATTATAGTTATATAATGGTAGGGGATATAGGGACATTATAGTTATATATTGGTAGGAGATATAGGGACATTATAGTTAGGTAATGGTAGGGGATATAGGGACATTATAGTTATATAATGGTAGGAGATATAGGGACATTATAGTTAGATAATGGTAGGATATATAGTGACATTATAGTTATATAATGGTAGGAGATATAGGGACATTATAGTTAGGTAATGGTAGGAAATATAGGGACATTATAGTTATATAATGGTAGGAGATATAGGGACATTATAGTTATATAATGGTAGGGGATATAGGGACATTATAGTTAGGTAATGGTAGGAGATATAGGGACATTATAGTTATATAATGGTAGGGGATATAGGGATATTATAGTTAGGTAATGGTAGGAAATATAGGGACATTATAGTTAGTTAATGGTAGGAGATATAGGGACATTATAGTTATATAATGGTAGGAGATATAGGGACATTATAGTTAGGTGATGGTAGGGGATATAGAGACATTATAGTTATATAATGGTAGGAGATATAGGGACATTATAGTTATATATTGGTAGGAGATATAGTGACATTATAGTTAGTTATTGGTAGGAGATTTAGAGACATTATAGTTATATAAACAGTTACAGAGATAACTGACAATATCACTCGCACTATACTCATATTATAATAATATATATTTAGTAGTTTTCCTAATATAAATATGTAAGCTTATTACTATATATGATAATGAAAATATGTATGTAGTTATAATAACAAAATCAGGTTACATTTATATCACTAATATATATATATATATATATAAAACTGCCTGTGTGGCTCAGTGGCTAAGGCGTCAGACACACAAGCAGTAGGACACGAGTACGACCCTCGTCCGGACCATTAATTAATTTTATAAAATGGGTCTTAAAATATTATTTAGAAGTGATCTTATATAATTGTGTATAAATAAATGATCGGCTCTCATTAAAACCATGGATGCCTTAACATGAGAGCGGCTTCGAAGGGACATTAGAGCCATATATATGGTTATAAGTGAAAACTTCATCTAAGTTCCTGGATGGGATGAAAGGACTCCACCAAATAAAAAATAACAATATATTAATGACGTAAATGAACCCGAATAATGATTACCAGAAATGAATTATATTGTTAACTAGAATTGAATAATACAATTTCAAAAATAATAAATACCGAATACGATATGAATAATGTATAATCGAATACGAATAATTGAAATGATTTAGTAGTTATACGCATTATAAATAAATAACCAGTTACTGAACAATATATTAATTGTTTAATTCATTTAATTACATATGTATAAGTAGGTAGATATGTATTCATCAATACCTCATATGTATTTTAGTGAAAAGGCGTCTGCGTGTGGGGCAGTCATGCGAGACGGCCACGCATGAATGTGCGTGCATCGTGATACCAGGCAATATTCATATGTGATATCACTTTGATAAATGCGGATGACAATATCAACGTGTGTAAATACAAATATAATAATAGATACAATAATATATAAACTTTTCTTGCCTGATCGGGATTGTTTCCTGAGCACTATCAACAATTTTTTTCCACGTCGTCCCGTCTTTCATCGCTGTTTTTGTTCTTCAATCACCAGTCTCGTATTTTCACATAGCTATGTTACATAAGTGTTTCTCTGTTATCCAAGCTTTGTTGATCCATGGTTCGGCGTGTATACCAACACATCTTTTATGAGTTATTCCTCACTTTGATAACAATAACCGCGAAACATGTTCTTAGTATAAGTATTTTACGCGTTAGTGGTGGAATATTTCCGTATACGAATATAGAGGCTAATATAGATGCTAATCTTCATGTGATGCTATTTCCATGATATATGTAATATGGCTCTCAACATTCTTGCATAAGTTCCATTTAGCTTTTTTTCATGTTTCTTAGTTAGGGTTCAAGATTCAGTGCCGTATAATAAAACTGATTCTACATACATTACATTTATCGTTTTTCGGATTGCGACTGTGCTTATAAAGCTATCGGCCCTCCATATATTTGATCTAAATGTTTCAGATTAAATAAATGAGTTTTTAGTAGTTTCTTGAAGTTTGAAGTTGGTGGTGTAGTAAGGATGTATGTGGGGTGAGTATTCCAGGAATATGGAACGGATATTGCCCAGTCGCGATAGTATTGCCCAGATGCGTGTTAGTTGAATTTAAGTTGTGTTTAGGAGGAAGTTGAAGTAGAATATTCTACTATTCTATGACGGGTCTGAAGAAGTTCCTCTTTAAAGTTATGTTGAGTTGTGATTTCCATATTGATCTTAATTTGTCTAGAGCTGCCCAGAAATGTAGCTATAGTTATTTTAATTTCTTTATCTATTGATTCTATTTCACTTCCGAGATAAATGTTTTTCAAGAATTCCCCATCTATAGATTTAACGGTTTTATTCGAGTTTATGTTCATAGGTTGCGTCTTTTTAGCATTTACTTTGAGACTCACTGTTTTCCTACTTTCTTCTAAGACATTCAATAGTTTTTCAGATTTTCTGCTAGAATCTGCAATTAATATAAGATCATCAGCAGATCATTGTAATCATCTGTAATATTAGTTGCTTGATAACTTCATTGTTTCGATAGTGTTTGGCCCTATCCTTTTTTCGTCAATATATATTCTTAATACGTAATCAAGTGTAATAATAAACAATACTAGTGCGAGAGTATCCCCCTGTAGAAACCCTGAATTTATATCAAAATATTCTATGTCACCATTAGGTGACCGTACCATTGATTTAGTATATCTTAATAGTATCATAATTACGTTTATTATTTTCGTTGGAATACCGTATGACTTAATAATTTGTACCATTTTTGTTATATATAAAATATACATTTACAAGAGGAATTGGTATACTGATAAACAAAATATCAAGACATTCATTATACGAGGTTATATAACATTCTTAGAAAATATTAATAAGTTAATGTCATGGAAATCCTGCAACATATATTATTGTCATAAATGTACCAACACATTCTAGCTAAGATGTAGTTATAAACGAATTATACGATGAACATAGAAGAGCCATAGAAACTATACAATTTAACAACGTCCTTATCGTTGTTTGAGAATTTAATGCAATACTAGTGAAAAAAGACGGACATGCTACATATCATTAAGAAACAAACAGAAACAGTTAATTATTAATGTATATTATAATAATTATTAATGAAAAACAATTAGTAATTACAAATACATTTTTCAAAAGCTCTGGATATATATTGATCCGTGCTCAAATAGATTTACGTAATGAGAGCAACATACAGAAACCATAAAATAACTGAGGAAGCATGCAACATTTTTCTAGTATTTGTTCAGATCATCGAATCATAACATCTAAAATAAGGTGAAGTTTGCTAGCGAATAAGAATACATTACAAAGAAAACTCTATTATACTTGCAGTTGTTTAAATATGAGCAATCACTTCAATATAAATAATCAATCGAAATAAAGAATCGATTTATCTTTCCAGGCGATGAAGTTATATCATATACATATACGATTCATGGGAATACATTCTCAAGTTACAAGATAACTAGTTTACTTTTGATCAAGCAAATAAAAAGTTGTCAATCTACTAATTTCACTCTTCTATAGCTAGAGAAGATATCCGTATATCCAATAGAGAATAAGAAGGTAATGTAAATTAGTCAATATAACAATACTGAACATTACATTATATATACGCTGTATATAACAATTTTTTAGAACATTCTTATAATACGATAAGCTTACCGGATACTGAAGGAGTTGGTAATGCATATTACCATTATATATGAATATATTACTTTCTAAGTCATCACTCCAGATGGAGAAACGGACAATTTTCAAAAATCTAGCTGGTGTCTTACAATGAGATACATATGTATCTAATATTAGATCCATATATTGTTGTCATAGTTATCATTTATGTTATGATAACACAATTAACGGGAAGGTAAGATAATCAATGTTTACAACAACGGAAAATATAGAAGTAAAATAGAGTATCACCTATCACTGTTACATAATGGACTTCGCAGATGATATTGAATCAGAAGATGAAGGTATCAAATAAGCTCAATAGATTCTAACTAGATTAGAACAATAAGCAAAATGAGTAGGACTAAGAATGAATACAGTAAAAATGAAATATATGATCTAAAACAACAGTGTGACATCAAAGCAATAGATGGATCACATTTGAAAAGAGTTGAGGAATTAAAGTAGCTCGAATCTTAAATAGACAGTAGTTCAAAATATTTGAAAATTACAAGTGCTTGCTTGGAGAAACTGTCATCAAATAAGAAATAGGAAATAAATAGTTGCGTCAGTTAAGCTATACGGATGTTAGACGACCATCACAATGACACTACTCAAATAACTAGATGACACATATACTCGAATACCATGAATTATACTAAATAACATGTGTCACCGAAAGTCACAAACGGTATACTTTATGGGGATCTACAAATAAAAAATATCTACAAAGATCAGACGTCGACGCTTAAAGTTTGACAGAAATTGCATACGTAGAGATAATGAGTTTTTGTCGGATCTAGTTATTTGATTTGTACCTAACACTCAGTGGAAATATAAGACAAGGAAGTCACTTGAAAGTTACATCATGACTATGGAGCTCTATAACGTAGTATAACGGCGAGCGAGATGATCGGGTATATGATAAACTGTGATGTAATAGAATGTATCATAAAATAAAGAATTATTTATTTTTTTAGTTTTTAGACAAATATATTCATGTTCATTCAAAAATTTATTTATTTCTATTTATTTAAGTATTATTGAATTATTTCGAACTAATTAATATTTATATTTATCATCGAATCGAAATTTGATTTTTCATATCAATATGAATCGAATTTTCACATTTTCAAACGAGTTAAATGTTGCTATTCGGTTATATAACTAATATATATATACATATATATATATATATATATATATATATATATATATATATATATATATATATATATATATGTATATATATATAATTATACACAATATAATATTATAATTTACAATAACTATTATATAATATAATAATAATATATTTATACAATAAAAATAACGGATGAAAATGAATATATAAATAAATAATATATAATATAGTACATATATTTGTAATAATATTTTAATTAATGTATTAATACATTATAGAACTATTGTAGTAATGAACATTGTAATTCGGCAAAACTTAAATCCACAATTCAGATGTAATACATCATATATGGAATATATCAGCGCATGACAATCTCAAATTTGTGATAAAAAATGAAAATAGTAATGCAAATAATATATCAAACTTAATTATATTAGGGTCCAATGTGTCCGATGTCAGTTTAGTGTTGAATTATTCACTATTTCGACGAAGATTTGTAAATATAACTCATTTAACCTGTAAGCTATTTACATTAGTACATTTTAGTGATATTAATAATAATATAGAATATATATATATTTTTATAAATTGAAAATACAATACCTGGAAAGATATTATTTTAAAAATTTAAATAAATTGACATATTTAAGCATTACTTTTAATAATATAAGTTCTATAACAAATTATACATTTAAAGATCTTAACAAATTAACATATTTATATCTATCGAATAATACTATAACAAATATTGAATTCATGGCATTTCTAGGACTTTATTAATTGGTTTTATTGGATCTAAACTTTAATTCAATATTAGTATTACATTCTCACACATTTTGAATTACTAATAAGTATGAAATTATGCTAACAAAAACAATACAATATATTGAGTTACAAGGTAATGCATTACAAATCATTGAAAGTAAATCATTTATATTTGATAACATGACTTCAATTGACCTATCATATAATCAAATTACTATAATTAAAAAAAATGGTTTCGATATAAAAACAATTTCAAAGATAAATTTAAAAGGAAATAAATTATCTACGATAGATGTACATGTATTTTCTAGTATAATAATCCTAGGTGTAATTTTGTTGTCCGGTAATGCTATTAAATGCGACTGTGAATTACATTGGATCAAGAACCACACTGAAATGCGGAAGTCATTAAATCAACAAACAAATATAAATATTCAATATGGAACAATTCAATTACTTGCATATATAGAATATTTAAATTGTTCTTCTGCTAGAGGTAAATTATATATATATATATATATATATATATATATATATATTTATATATATATATATATATATTTATATATATATACATTATTTATTATTAGTGAGTTATAGTATATTTGTATTATATATATAATATATAAATATACTATTTGTTATATATTATATGAAATGCATCTATGAAATATATTCCATCACTATTTTGATTTTGTATTATTAATTGTTATTAATATATAATTAAAATAATTTATTTAATTAAAAAATATATTTAATTATTTCATGAACATTATTATATATATATATATATGTTGTCGCGTTTCCGCAAAGATAGTTCACAATCAGGTTATACGTTTTATTACGAAGAGAACAAGAACCCCGTACTTTTAGTATCAACAGATATTAATATATATAATATAATATATAATGTTAACGTTAATAATGTTAAAACAATAATTCGTAGTAGATAATGTAAATGATTTTATACGACTGTGTTGTATCGAGTGTAAGCATTCACTGTAGAAATTTATAAATATCCTGTCATCCAGGCATTCGAATAACAACATTTAATATATAAAAACAGTTAATCTATCAGATGCCACGCCCCCTTCTTTACAAATATAAAATCAAATCTAATTCCAATCAACAGTTATAATTATAATTGTACATTACCAAAAACATCCATTTCTATATTACATAATAATGTTCACATTTCTCATTCCCACATATATACACACATACATTCTATCATAATTACCACTAGTATACCATACTACATTCTATCATAATTACCACTAGTATACCATACTACATTTATATATATATATTGTTATTTTATTTGGTGGAGTCCTTTCATCCCAATCAAGATCTTAGATGAAATTTTCAATTATAAGCATATGGCTCTATAGAGAATTATAATGTCCCTTCGAAGCCTCTCTCATATTAAGTCATTCGTGGTTTTAACGAGAGCATATCATTTATTTATACACTATTATATAAGATCACTTCTAAATATTCTTTTAAGACATGTGTTAATGTTCCGGACGGGGCTTGAACCCGTATATTGTGTGTCTAACGCTTTAGCTAACTGAGCCATACATACAGTATTATATATAGGGGATTTACGTGTATAACTAATTGTAATATGAATATAAGCTATTCATTGTGAATGTGAATTAAATCGTATTGAGAAATATAGGTCCTCGCACACACTGAAATGTGACAGTCGTGAGACTCGAGCTGTCCCTCCATACAGTCCCAAGTGTTTACTTGTGTGTTGCTACTTCGCATATAAACCATTGATGTAAATAAATTATTTATATCGATGAAACCTATATATATATATATATATATATATTTATAAACATTTTAAAATATTTTGATGATACGTTCTGATATTTGTTACCCTATATAATACTTTTATGTTCGTAATCAGATGAACCCGTTCTGATATCGACATTTTTTGAAAATATAGGTAGTCTTGTGTCATTTTTAAATTTACAATTTATATCATAGCTTATAAATTATTGCCATAAATATTTGGGGACACGAAATTGTGTACCAGATTATCATTTGGTAGACATGATAATCCGGTACACAATTTCTTGTCCAACATTATGATGTCAACCAACACGATATATATATATATATATATATATATATATATATATATATATATATATATTATATTTACAATTTATATTAATTAATTAAATTATTCGTAGCAATTATCAATATAAAATCAACTACTCATTACAAATTAATAATAATTGTTATATTTAAAAAATGTATATATTATGTATATACAATTTTATATATATATATATATATTATATGCAAAATATAAATTAATTAATTAAATAAAATATAGAAAATATTAATATGGAATCTACTACATATGCAAAAGGTAATATATTACATTATTAATATATTGTAATAATTATTTAGTAATTAATATTTTAAAAATATATATATATTATCTATATACAATTATTTATATATATATCACTATGTAATGAATATAATATATATATATATATATATATATATATATATATATATATATCTTTACTGTTACGATTCCAAACTACGAGGACCGCCAATAAAGATAAGTCGAACCCATGGGAATAATAATGCCTTGTATAATTTCTTTGGGAATAGAATATCTACGGAATTGAATAAACTGACAAACCATGTATCTAATTGTGAATCATTACATGTATTTAGATCTAGGCTTAATTAATACGTGAATGTATTTATGATCAAACCTTGGGACCTCACCAAACCCATATGGTATTAACTACCCCGAGAACTTCGGTCAGATAAACAGTGGTTGATGAGTTATAGTATGTTCAATGAATCTGTTATCTCTAAATCTGAGGCACGTATAATATAATTATTAATTTTAATAATTAAGTTATTTATTAAATTATTGTTTCGTGTATTTTGTGCATATTATTTCATTTTATAATGTTATATACATATGTATGACATACGTCGTATGTTCATACTTATGCAATAAACTATCTATCTATACATCTATCTATCTATATATATATATATATATATATATATATATATTATAAATAAGTATACAAGTACAAATATCTTATACTCATGTATAATCATAGTGTATTTCAAAATCTATCAACATTATATATAAAAATCCCATTCAAATGAGCATAAATTAAATTCGCTAAACAAATTAAATGTCACTTTAGTATTAGGTTAAACTAAGATTTAGACAAAAATCACTATTATTTTTAATACCGAAATATATACAATAATATATAATAATATATAAACATATATATATATATTATAGAAACATTAAAACATTGAATATTAATGATTTTTCTAATGAAATTATCAATTCACTTTCAAATTGTAATCTAAATCTTGATTACTTCAATAGTTCTATTCTAAATTTATTAGATATCTATTCACCTATTAGGAGATTTTTTGTTACAATACATGATAATTGTCCATGGTTTAATAGTGAATTGCATAAAATAAAAAGACATTTACGAAAACTTGAAAAATTATATAAAATTAAATCTTCTAATGAAACATATACTACATTTGTTAATTATAGGTATTTTTATAGATCATCTATTCTAATTGCTAAAAAAAATTATTATTATAATACTTTTAGTTCCTTTGAAAATAATACTAGAAAGATTTATTCTTTTATAAACTCTTTAACTAAAACAGAGTCGGTTATATATGCTACTTTACCTAATTTAATATTATGTTCTAATTTTTCTATTTTTTTTCAGGATAAGGTTTCAAATATTATTTCTAAAATTAAGCTTATAACAAATAATGTGTCTTTTATTCCTTTATGTCATGATATTTTACTTGGCTGTGGTGTATATTTTGACTCTTTTTCTTTTATTTCTTTCTCTGAAGTGTTAGATCTTATGTTGGCTTCTAAATCGTCTTCTCCTATCGATTCATTGCCTCTATCTCTTTTTCATAAGATTGCTTTTATACTAACTCCATTTATTTTAAATATTATTAATATTTCTCTCCATTCTGGTAGTATACCTTCATCTTTAAAACATGCTATAATAAAACCTATTCTAAAGAAACCAGGATTGGATATTGAGTGTTTATCTAATTATAGACCAATATCCCAATTACCTTTTATAAGTAAAATATTGGAAAGAATAGTTTCTAAGCAATTAATCAATTATCTAAATGCAAATTCATTATTTTACACTAGACAACGTGCATATAGGAAATTTCATAGTCCTGAAACACTTCTTCTTTCTATTCTTGATGATTTTCTTAATAAGCTTGATAATAATTATAATATACAGCTTATTTTATTAGATCTATCTACGGCATTTGATACTATTGATCATTCTATTTTAATTAAACGTCTTGAAGATATTGGTATTGTAGGTATTCCTCTAGCTTGGGTTAAATCGTACCTATCTGAAAGAACATTTTCGATAAAAATTGATAACCATTATTCATCTACTTGTAAAATGTATTATGGAGTGCCTCAAGGTTCTGTATTAGGGCCATTACTCTTTTCTCTGTATATCTTACCTCTTAAAAATATTATATCTAATTTTCCATCTGTAAAATATCAAATTTTTTCTGATGATATTCAATTGTATATTGAGCTTCCAGTAATAGCTAATTCATCTGATAATGTAGCTCTAATTGATTGTATTAATATGGTTAAAAATTGGTTTTTACAAAATAGCTTAATGTTGAATATGAATAAAACTCAACTTCTAAATATATCTAGAACATCATCAGTTTTTCCTTATGTCATCATTGATTCTATCACAATTGTTCCTTGCAATAATATTAAAAACCTTGGTTTTATTTTTGATGTTAACCTAAATTTCTCAGATCAGATAGCTAATGTGTGTAAATCAACTAATTATCAATTATATAAAATACGATCAATAAGGAAATTCTTACCTTTTAGAATTTCTAAAATGTTAATAGAATCATTAGTTATGTCACGTATAAATTATTGTTGTTCTCTATATTATGGCATTCCTGCTAATTCTACTAAATCCTTAGATAGAATCATTAGATCATCGATAAGAGTTTTACATCGTGTAACATTATATGACCATGAATCAGTCAATTATCACTTAGTTAATTCTAAATGGTTAAATATGAATCAGAGATCTACTTTCAGCTATTTAAAACTGATTTTTAAGGTACTGAAGAATCGTCTTCCGATTTATTTGATTGACATCCTACAATTCAAAGTTTACAAGAGGAATCTAAGAAACGCGTCTACTCGATTATTACAAAATAATAATTATAAGCTAAAGAGATATGGAAAACGTTCTTCCAGTGTAGCTGCAGCCGACCTATGGAATGCGCTACCTGTAGAAATAAGAACTAATGTCAATTATTCTTATTTTAAATCAAATGTATTGTTATTAATTCGTAAAAATTAATTTTATTATTTTCTAATTAACTATTTATATTTGTGTGTGTATTTTGTAATTTTATGTAATTTTTTGTTTACACAATAGAGAACGTCCAACGTTATTTTTGTGTATAAATAAACATTCATTCATTCATTCATTCATATATATATATATATATATATATATATATATATATTATACATATACAAATATATTTTTAATTATAAATTTATTTCTAAATAAAAACTATATACATATTTATAGGTAACATGCATAATGAGGAAGATGGCACTTTGGAACCCCCGCACTTAAAACTTTTTATTATTTATTTAAGTCTTATTTTAGTAATTATAGTCCTAGCATTACATAACCTGATGTATCACGAGGAAATCAATTATGATGATGCAGTGAAATATGCTTATGTTGAAAAAATGAAAGAGACGAAAGCAATAGTATTATGAATAAATCAATAATATTATTATTATAATTTTAATATTAAATATTATTAATTATATATTATATATTTAATTTAATATTATATATCACTTATAATTATCGACTTCATGTTTACTTTTATTTCTAACATTAATTTAATTTCATAAATCATTTATCTGATCAATCCAACATTAAGATAAGTTATCCACACTTAAAAGTTCATAAACATTAACTATGTATTCCACACATATTATTTATTTATTTCATGCATTACTTCTCCATTAAAACACATTTATATTATCGTTATTTAAAAAAATATATAATAATTCTTTAACATTTCAATGAAATAATGGCAACAACAATACCAATTATGCTATCCAACTCATGTGTTCTCCTCCATCATATTCCAACAATGTCTTACATATATTTCATCTAATAATACGCTGTCACCATCAATAAATATAGCAATATAAGCCTCGCCACAACCTTATAACGATATCAACATAGATAAACTAATCTCCCAAACCCACACTTTAAATCATATTATGGACAGCATTACTAATATAAAAGATCAACAAATAAATAACACTAAGATCATAAAAAAACTTATAAAATTAAATATCCTATTTAACTGCCACCCTATATTATTAACATCAATTAAATGTCCACTGAATAAACACATCCTCCCTTACTCTCCCTAACCATTTCTAAACATAAATACATTTTATAAATAATTTAAACCAATCTTACAACATTACAATTCCAAACAAATACTCTAAACATATCTCATATAAAACATCACCCACATCAAAGTCAGCTTTCCCCAGTCCGATAATCCTATTCGCCATTACAAATAATCTTTTGTACAACTCGAAAATCAAATACGTATTCAATATTAAAACAACTACGAATTACGTCACTACCACACCAACAAAGTTAATTGGAAAACATTTCCCTTAACCCCACCCCTTCCTGTTATTAAGCATTGGAGAAAATTCTTTAACAATCTCACATGCATTAATATGCGACAAACATCATCTAATATCCTATAAATTCATACAACCTACAGACTCCACAAATCGTACGTAACATTGATTGGATTGATTGAAAGTTTATTTAAACACTTAAATAAATAATTAATGATTTATCAAAAGTGTATATATATATATATATATATATATATATATATATAGAATATAAAGAATAAAATTAGGTAAAACAATAAATACCATTAATAATAATAAAATAAATATAATAAACTGTACGAAAATTAATAAATAAAATAATAATGACAAACAATATTAGTATTAAAGGTGAAACAAAAAGTAAGCAACATACTAACTTAATATCTGTATATAATAACTGTAATGTAGATATAGAAACTAATATTACTCACTCTACATAAACCACCACATCTCCAACTCCTACTCCGTGTCCTTCACTAATCGTAAACCCTTCACCACCCCCCTTACAATGAAACTCAATTCCAAAATTCCACTAAAATAAACATATGCTTGTAAAACCACTTCCACAAACCTGCCCTCTACACACTGCAATCCCATTATACACCTTTAACTCCACTATCCTAATCTTCATCAGAATTACATAACTGCATAATTAAATATGCATTACTAAAAAGCTGTTCCATCCGTAACAAGATCCCATTTATCCTATAACTTGCTGCAGAATATGACCTTGATCTTATATTTAACACAGAAAGATGAAATACCCCTTTTATCATCTCTGAACACAGGTCCTTACTCTTTTTCTCATTTGCTTAGACGTAATACACATGATTATGAAGGAAGTATTGACATTATCTACAAATCATTCATGTATCTACAGATCAAAAGAAAACTTTCAACATTTGTTCGAAACGCATTGTGCGAAATAATATATTATGTGTATCCCTAAAATCCGGCAATTTTCCAATATAATTAGCACTCATTAAACTCCTCCATATGAAACCAAACCCTTTGAACCACAACAATTATCGTCCAATATCAAACCTGTCGATATTTACCAAAACTTTGGAGCGAATCTTAGCGAAGCAACTAATTTATTATTTAATATCACACAAAATCCATCACATATTTCAAAGCGCATATCTTCCTTCCAAATCAACAGAAACCGCACCATCGAAGATACTCAGTGATATTCCCACTAATCTTGATAATAAAAATGGCACAATCTTCGTACTACTAAACCTCTCCTCGGCGTTCGACACTATTGATCACTATCTCTATTCGTCTACTGCAATGTTATCCTTTACAATACCCCATCATCGTATATTACTAAACACCGAATTCTTCAAAATTCTATATTTATGTGTATATTCAACATACCAAAATACATCCATACTCATATATATATATATATATATATATATATATATATCCATTCCTAGAAAACTCCATTGGCATGTACCTATTTACCTGTACGCAATAGAATCCTCTATACAATTCTACTATTGGCTCATAAAGCAATACACCATGACTCTCCTGACTACATAGCATTCCTATTCAAACTTAATTTACCAACTTGTACCACTTCACGCTCCACCAATACGTTTCTACTTCAACTCCCTCCTAAACACAACTTACATTTAACTGACACTTGCGCATGGGCAATATCCGTCCCATACTCCTGGAACACCCTCCCTACACCCATCCGTACTACACCATCAACTAAAACTTCAAGAAACAACTGAAAACCCATTTATATAATCTGGAACATTAATATCAAATATATATATATATATGGACGACCGATTGCTTTATAAGCACTGATCGATATATATATATATATATATATATATATATATATATTTATATATTATTATATTTATAATTTAAATATATTTGTATATATTATACATATACAAATATATTTTAAATTATCAATTTATTGTTAATATATATATGTATATATATGTTTATATATTATTATATTTATAATTTAAATATATTTGTATATATATTATACATATACAAATATATTTTAAATTATAAATTTATTGTTAATATATATGTATATATGATACAATATGTAATATATATATATATATATATATATATATATATATATATATATATAGTATATAGTATATACTAGGTCAGCACAGTTTCAAAAGAATAGCTACACCCACTAGCTGTCAATCAAACTCGACTCAGAGCGTATAGAGTGACGTCACGCCTGAATTCGCCCGGCCCCCAAGCGCTAAAAGATTCAAGATATACATCAGCATAGACAACGCAGACACTACAGCTACGACAAGTACCTCGGCTATGTCATCCCGAGGTAATAAACGACCTGGCAACGATCACGAAAACAAGTGCCGCCAAAGAAGCCGAGGTGATTACGACTAACAAAACGCTAGTGCCGACCAAGAAGCTAACGCGCCGAGAGAAAAAGCTCACGAAAAAAATACGCCGGTCTGAACAACAACTCCTATACGATAAGGTACACTAGCGATATTCACACGACGCCCACGATCAAACTCATAGATCGCACAACGAAAAACATATGTAAATACAGTCCCAGATATAAGCCGTTCGAGAGGAGAAGAGGAGATGACGTGTATATCGAGTGCGGATAGCAAGTCTAACGATACCGTTACCGATATTCAAGAGACTTCGGATATGCTCGATGGCCAAGATTGCGAAGAAAGGCAAGCTACCGAAGATACAACAGTTACACCGGATAGTCAGGACAGACAAGAAATACCTACACCAGACGAGACAGATAGTCAGGACAGACAAGAAATACCTCCGACAGAAGAAACATATAGTCAGGAGAGATGTTGACACAAGAAGTACGAGAGGAACAGCCTAGAATTAACTTCCCGTCCGAAGAATATCACCGTAAGTATGCCTTCACATCCACATATAACACTAGTATAGTATGTATATATATATATATATATATGTTATACTATAGTATATATGCTAAATATATATATTAATATATATATATATATATATATATGTATATATATGTATATATATATATATATATACTATAGTATAGGTATACGTATTAGTATCACGTGTGTAGGCATGCTATATACACATAACACTACTATAGTATATGTACCATGATTTATCCCATTATATAGGCAGGTATCACGTATATAACACTGCTCTAGTAGATATATACCATACGATTATACAATGTGTAAATAGATATATAGATATATATATATATATATATATATATATATATATATATATATATATATATATATATACTAGCTGGCTACG
>OZ025246.1:12564776-12657276 GCA_964019155.1 Osedax fenrisi | reverse complement strand
AATGAATTTTTTGGAATTTTTACTTTCATCTAATAAATATGACATTATATGTTTAGTTGAAACATTCTTAACGGTAGATGATAGAGATTCTCTATATTTAATCGGTGGAAAAAATTATACACTATTTAGATACGATAAATTAATTCATAGAGGAGGTGTTGCGATATTTTGTAAATCTAGTTTATGTCCTGTAAGAAATTTTATTTCACACATAGATGTTCAATATATACATTTAAAAATTAATTCAAAAATTCCATTTAATATTATATGTGTCTATAGACCTCCAAATTGTAATGATGTTTCTCATGAACAGATATGTAAATTATTTGATATAACCCAACAAAATTATAATTCATCTATAATTATAGGAGATTTTAATTTACCAAATTTTAATTGGAAAGAATATACATTTCCTAGTTACCCAAAAAGTTATGCATTACTTTACGATTCGATTATTAAAAATTCATTTTCACAATTAATAAATAAGCCAACTCGTAATAATAATATAATTGATTTACTTTTTACTAATGAAAAACAATTACTATCTAATATAAATATTGGAGACTATTTCGGATTATACAAAAATATAAGTGACCACTATTCTGTTTCATTTAATGTAAATATTGAAAAATACCCATGTAAACAGATTTTAAGATCAAACAATTTTGATTTCAATAATGCTAATATAAAATTGATTAAATATCATCTTTCTAGATTTAATTGGGAATATCTAAATTCAAATGATTATAATATCGATCAAAAAGTAGAATATTTTAATAAGGTTCCAAATAAATTATTTATATCACATATTCCTAATATAAATAATACAATAAAACAGGTACTTCCGAAGAATATATTGAAATTGAAGAAGCAAGTAAAAAAATTATTTCGAAAATCTAAAACTAATTTACAATATAAATATAATTGGATAGAAGCAAAAAAAAAATTATCCAAGGAATTAGAATCTTTAAATTTTAAGAGAGAGATTAATGCAATTAATTCAAAAAATAAATTAAAGTTTTATAAATTTATGAAAAAAAGACAAAATTTAAAATCTGGAGTATCTCCTCTAATTGATATATCAAATAATAATATTTTATTTTCAGATCTCGACAAAGCAAATACGTTAAATTCATATTTTAGTTCAATTCAACAAAATGATAATGGAAATTTACCCGAATTTTATAACTTAACTAAACAAAAATTTGATAATATTGATTTAAATCTTGAAATAATTAAAATATTTTTAAATAGATTAAAAATTACACATACTTTCGGAACTGATGGGATACCATCTTCTATGTTAAAATTATTATCTAATGAATTATGTAGGCCTTTATATATTATTTTTAATTCATCTTTATTATCGGGTAATATACCGAAAATTTGGAAAAAATCTATAATCACACCAATTTTTAAAAAGGGTGAACCATCAAATTCAAATAACTATAGGCCTATTTCAATAACATGTGTAATGTGTAGAGTATTAGAACGTATTATTTCTAAACAATTAATTTTTTATTTAAAATCTAATAATTTATTAACAAAATATCAATATGGTTTTATAAGTGGAAAATCCACAGAATTACAATTAACAAAATGTTTAAAATTTTGGTATAATGAATTGAATAATACAAAATGTGTAGATATAATATATATTGATTTTGCAAAAGCTTTTGATGTTGTTTCTCATGAAAAACTACTATTTAAATTAAAATCATACGGTATATCTAATAAAATAATAAAATGGTTTTATAATTTTTTATCGAATAGATCTCAAATTACACGGGTTGAAAATTCTTTTTCAAATAGTTCTATTGTAAAATCTGGAGTACCACAAGGATCGGTTTTAGGTCCAATTTTATTTTTATTATATATTAATGATCTTCCTAGTATATTCTCTTCAAAAATTCATATTGATTTATTTGCCGATGATACAAAAATATATTTTTCATACGCATCTGAGAGTGAAAGATTTCTTTTACAAAATAATTTAAATTTATTTTCACAATGGGTAAATAAATGGCAATTAAATATTTCATTATCAAAATGTGCAGTTATGACTTTAGGGAAGGTTACTCCATCAAAATATTTTATAAATAATATTCAATTAGAAAACGTTACTTTTTATAAAGATTTAGGAATAATATTTGAAAATAACCTTTTATTTAATAAACATATTGATTATATTTGTAAAAAAGCTTATTTTTCTTTGAATTCAATTTTTAGATGCATTACTACAAAATCCCCTAGAGCATTATTAAATGCATATAAAATTTATTGCAGACCAATTTTAGAATATGCATCCATAATTTGGTCACCTTTTTCAAAGGTTAGTAAATTTCGTAGTCTCATAGACCAAATTGAAAGAGTGCAAAGATTATTTACTGGACGATTAATTACAAGATGCGTAGGATATACAAATTCATCAAATATTAATTATAAAACATATATAGAGAGATTGGTATATTTTAAATTAGAATCACTTGAACTTAGAAGGTTAAAAATAGATCTAACTACAATTTTTAAAATTTCAAATAATTATACAGATATAAATATATCTGATATTCTTAACATTTCGAATAATTGTAGAACTAGAGGTAATTGTAAAAAATTAAATGTAATACATAATTATGATAATACAATTAAAAATATAATTAATAATAGATCAGTTAATATATGGAATTCATTAAATAATGATATAATAAAATCTGTATCTGTTTCATCTTTTAAAAATAAAATAAACAAAATCTGTTTCGACAAAATACTTTTTTTTAACAGAAATTTATAATTTTATATTGATTTATGTTTCATTTTGTATCTAGATTATTGCATTATCTCTTCTGGTTTTTTTAATGTGTTTTTGTTATAGAAAATTTAGGTTTTTATATATATATTTCAAATATATTATAATATAAAATTAATAATTCATTATTATTACAGATAAAGTGGGAAGTATTATTTTATTTTTGTTTGTTCTGTATTATATTTTGTTATAAATTTATTTTTGTTATAGAAAATTCGGATTTTTTATATCTATATTTCAAATATACTATAATATAAAATTAATAATTCATTATTATTACAGATAAAGTGTGAAGTATTATTTTACTTTTGTTTGTTCGGTATTATATGTTTGTTTTATATATATTTTGTAAATATGTTTCAAATGTATTATATTACTAAAATACAATATTAATAATTTTCTATTATTTCAGATTATAGTGATAAGTATTATATTATTTTGTTTCGTAATATTATTGGTATGTTTTATTATTAACTGTTTTTGTATAGGTATATTGGTTTATTTTATTTATAACTTGTTCTGTTTTTATATATATATATATGTTTCAAATTTATTATACAATTAAAATATAAATATAAATTAATAAAGTACCTACTATTATTACAGATTTTGGTAAGTATTACATTATTTGTTTGTTTCATTCTAGTATTGGTTTATTTGATTTTTAATATGTTCTGTTTATAATATATTTAAAATTTAACATTTAAAATTTAACATTTAAATATTAAATTATATAACTAATAATTTATTACTAAAACAGGGTACAAGATGAAGAATTCTATAAAGTTAAAGTAGAAATTGAATATTTCGATGCCACTTACAAAATAATGTATTTTATTTCTATTTTCGATTATTTTTACGCTATCTTTTATTTCTATTTTGATCATTTTTCGTTTATTTTTACTATATGATTTATTTCTACTTTCGATTGTTTTTCGTTTATTTTTACGGTAACTGTAAAACGTTTTAATTTCCTTAATTTTTTAATTTCGTATTATTCTTTATTTATTTCTATAACGTATGTTATCGTTAGCAAATATTTATACTTTATAATTTCGATTATATTTTCGGCTATGTATTTGCTTAAATAAATTATCAATCAATCAATAATAATAATAAAATAATAATAATAATAATAATAATAATAATAATAATAATAATAATAATAATAATAATAATAATAATAATAATAATAATAATAATAATAATAATAATAATAATAATAATAATAATAATAATAATAATAATAATAATAATAATAATAATAATAATAATAATAATAATAATAATAATAATAATAATAATAATAATAATAATAATAATAATAATAATAATAATAATAATAATAATAATAATAATAATAATAATAATAATAATAATAATAATAATAATAATAATAATAATAATAATAATAATAATAATAATAATAATAATAATAATAATAATAATAATAATATTAATAATAATAATAATAATAATAATAATAATAATAATAATAATAATAATAATAATAATAATAATAATAATAATAATAATAATAATAATAATAATAATAATAATAATAATAATAATAATAATAATAATAATAATAATAATAATAATAATAATAATAATAATAATAATAATAATAATAATAATAATAATAATAATAATAATAATAATAATAATAATAATAATAATAATAATAATAATAATAATAATAATAATAATAATAATAATAATAATAATAATAATAATAATAATAATAATAATAATAATAATAATAATAATAATAATAATAATAATAATAATAATAATAATAATAATAATAATAATAATAATAATAATAATAATAATAATAATAATAATAATAATAATAATAATAATAATAATAATAGTAATAATAATAATAATAATAATAATAATAATAATAATAATAATAATAATAATAATAATAATAATAATAATAATAATAATAATAATAATAATAATAATAATAATAATAATAATAATAATAATAATAATAATAATAATAATAATAATAATAATAATAATAATAATAATAATAATAATAATAATAATAATAATAATAATAATAATAATAATAATAATAATAATAATAATAATAATAATAATAATAATAATAATAATAATAATAATAATAATAATAATAATAATAATAATAATAATAATAATAATAATAATAATAATAATAATAATAATAATAATAATAATAATAATAATAATAATAATAATAATAATAATAATAATAATAATAATAATAATAATAATAATAATAATAATAATAATAATAATAATAATAATAATAATAATAATAATAATATTAATAATAATAATAATAATAATAATAATAATAATAATAATAATAATAATAATAATAATAATAATAATAATAATAATAATAATAATAATAATAATAATAATAATAATAATAATAATAATAATAATAATAATAATAATAATAATAATAATAATAATAATAATAATAATAATAATAATAATAATAATAATAATAATAATAATAATAATAATAATAATAATAATAATAATAATAATAATAATAATAATAATAATAATAATAATAATAATAATAATAATAATAATAATAATAATAATAATAATAATAATAATAATAATAATAATAATAATAATAATAATAATAATAATAATATTAATAATAATAATAATAATAATAATAATAATAATAATAATAATAATACTACTATTAATAATACCAATATCTGTATATCTTTTTTAGATGCTACTAAAGCTGTTGATAAACTTATTCGCAATATTTTATTTTATAGCTTAAGACATGATAATTTCACATCTTATATAATACATTTAAAGTATTGGTAGATACCAGATAATATACATTAAGTGGGGCGATAACACATCGGATAGCTTCCCAGTTCCAAATGGTGTCCGTCAAGGAGGAATTCTTCCACATTTGCTATTTAATATTTATACTAATCCTATGATTGTTAAATTAAATCAAATAAAGTCAGGATATTTTTAATATAATTTTAAATGGGAATATAATTAATAATATCAGATGATACAGCTATATTCTCTCTATCACTGAAGTGTCTGCAATTATTAATAAATTGTTGTGAAGGGTTTGAAAGCCATAACTTTTTAATATATAACATGCATAACTCATTCTGCATATCTAGTACAGTACATCTAGACATGATCCAGTAAAGTTATACATAGGTAATTTACTTTTAAATATTGTTAAAACGTATACATATATTGGACATTGGATATCAGAGGACTTGTTGATGATATTAATATTGATATATATATATATATCAAACAGATATACAAACAAAGCTATATAATAGCGAATACCTGTGTCAATTGCTCTAAAGCTACTGAGATTATTCGGATTATTTATATGACAATTTAATATTTTTACAATAAAATTACGTAAATATTATAATTACGTTATCAACGGATACGTATGTTTCGTAAGTAGTAAATTGTTCAACTTTATTATTATAATAGCATGTGCCCATCGCAACTATTTACCTCATAAGGTATATATCTTTATTTAGATAATAATTTAGATTTGGTTTTCGTTTAATAATAATACGATTGTTCGTTGTATTTATATGTATACTCTATGGACCTATGTTATGCATGTATGATTCAAATTAAAATTAAACAAATAAATATAAATTAGGTTTAGGTCAATATTTCAAAAACTGGCATGGCTTAGAAACATAAATTCTTAGAAATCATAATCTAATCTAAAACAATATTAAAATAATACACTAAATAGAAGTTCTAATACTGTATTTATCTCGAATTAACAATCTGTCCTTTGTAGGGCAACCATTATTATATAAGTTTATTATAATTATTCTATATTTATTTTATAAAAAAATGTAGAATATATAATATATCAATCAAATTGATAAATATTATTTAAAATAATTAATTCTACATATTTCATTTTATAATAAATATATATATATATATATATATATATATATATATATTATATTTACAAATATTATATAATCGTGAATGTAAAATCAACAATAGTATGTATATTTAATTAGTATCAATATTAATATATACTATATTCGTCATCTATATAGTAAACGTCGAGTGAAGCCGACGTCATGCCTAACGGTAATGTATTAGATCTCGATAATATTTATCATATTGGTAGTGTGTTAATTATTATAATGTATTGTAAATAATATATAAATATTCAGATATAACATTCGACGATCATAAATGCTTAGTTAATATAATTATGATGTATGTATTTTTATAAACTTATTTACTATGTTACATATATATATATATATAACCATACCAGATTTGGTAGTCATTTATTGTATAATATTAACCATTTGGTAAACATGATTATTTAGAGGATAATTGCGTGTCCACCAAATAGTTATAGCAATGGTTTAATTTACCACTTTTGGTATAAATTTGACTTATAATAATTGTATAGCATTAATATATATATATAACAACTATATTTGTATAATATATATTAATAATATTAAAATATAGAGAATGAATTAGTTAAAATAATGATTCAATTAACACTATATATATATATATATATATTTATATATATATATATATATATATATATTGGATCTATAAATATAACTATTTAATAGACATTTAAAATTAAATATATATTATTGTCGGATAAATGTATATATGGTGTTGATACATTTTGGTATTATATTACTTATGTATATCATATATACAAAATACAAAAATAAAATTGAACATTCGTAATCAATAGATATTTTAAATTATTTATTTATTTATTTATTATTTATGTGTTTAAAAATAATTGCACTTGAGCGTAATTTTTATTTATAATTAAATATAGAACATATATCAAAAAAAGTTAAGAGAATATTTATGCAAAATGTCAATAACAAATAAATCTTAATATTGTCACATAATCATAACTTATATATAATATATATTTGGTAGACATTATTTTTATATATTGTGTATTATTCATTATTTTGAAAAAAAATAATTAAATATATTCAAATAGTATATCATACTTAATTAATATGTAAATGTTCACCTTCATGGCTATATTTTAAAAAAAATGTCCACCAAATTATTATATTTTGCATTTTCAACCAAATGTGACTATTATATATTGTTATTGTTATTTTTATTTGGTGGAGTCATTTCATCCCATCCAGGAACTTAGATGAAGTTTTCACTTATAACCATATATGACTCTAATGTCCCTTTAAAACCGCTCTCATGTTAAGGCATCCATGGTTTTAACGAGAGCCGATCATTTATTTATACACAATTATATAAGATCACTTCTAAATAACATGTTAAGACACATTTTATAAAACTAATTAATGGTCCGGACCAGGGTCGAACCCGTGTCCTAATGCCTTAGCCACTGAACGACACAGGCAGTTATATTATTTTATTATATATATATATATATATATAATAAAATATATAATAAAATGTCGAAGAAGATAGAATTACTTCAGCATTAACTCAGACCGGCGTCAAAATAATCAGAAAATGTATGCCGTACTTTCTTTTATAAGTGGAGTGTTATATTGAGTAGTATTTATTTATCCTAGCTATTAATAATCAATACAATTAAAAGTTTACTTATGTATTGATTATTAAATGATTGGATAATGTTTTTCAAAAGTAAATAATAAAACAGAGTGGGTCAACTTACGTTTACTTATTTTCTTCAGTCGATGACGGTAGGTGCATGACATCTCTAGGAACTGATGTACTGCGTTTTGGTGGTTTTACTAATTGCCTTAACTATCTATCTAGGTCAATTAATTTAATCGTACATTTTGATCTTGGCTTTAGTGACTTTCACTAATTGAACGACTTACCAGTTTCTGGAACTATTGTATATTATATAAGCGGACTCTTATCTCGAGAGACATAAGGAAGTTTGACAACTAATTTGTCGGTCTCACCTTTTGAACTGGGCGTTGGTTGGTAAGTTTTGTTTAGGACGGGATTTATCGGGTTTGATTGACAGGTATATATTATCATGAAAAATGGTATTTATATATACGAATTTTACATTCGCCTACTACTTAGAGTTAAAATTCATTTTTGTAATTTTTACTCCAATAATATATTACAATTCAAGACGTGATCTTGTATACCACTAACAACTTTCATGATCTCGGTGATCCTATTATATCTAAACAATAATATGGTATTAGTTCCTATATATATATGTTGCCATATTCTGCTTCTATTCTATTAATTATGATATAGTCTTAAGGGGTATTCTACTACAAGTATTACTGGCAACTTTTCTGAAATATTGTAACTTTAGAACCATTTTCTATTAATTTAAAACGGGATACCCCCTATAAATTTATAGTAACTTAAGTTACTATATTTCAGGCAAGTTTCTGGAAAGTAAGGGGGTATCACATGCACTACAATTGTAGTTAACTTGATATAAAATCGTTTTTAATTAACAATATTTGTAGTAGGATACCCCTTTATAGTAGCTCGCCACATTTTATATGAGTTATAACTTAATCAGTAGTTATCATATATATATATATATATATATTATCAATGATGATGAAGATATTGTAATTAATAATTATGTCTTCTGCGTGTCTAATTACTGATTATAACTATATATTCATATATGTTATAAAGTGAAGTCTTCAGATATATCGATTAATGTAATATACATGAATGTCGAATTGAATTGAATTCTAGTCGGTCATTACGTAATATCAATATATCTGTATGATATATTATTTTAGTCTTCACGCTCGGTTGATTGTATATCCATGTATAGATTTCTATTTTATAATTAAATGTTTTATTATTTGTATAAATTATTATTCGTTATATATTTTATATTTGTTATCGTTTTTCTATTTCGTGTTATCATTTTCCTATAAAAAGAACACCGCTCGGTGAGATCGATACACTTTTGATTATGCGTCTCACTGGGACATATTGTCATTGTCTTTATTATTATTACTATATTATTAGTATTTTTATGTATGTTGTTATAAAGGTCTTTGTCACTAAAGTATATAGAACGAACTTAACTTTGTTACGTATATATATACATTATATTTAAAATAAACACCGTATAACACATATACGTACTTAAATTCTAGTATTACTACTTATATAATATACTGCTATGAACCGATACTATAATACCAGAGTACTACGTATAGTACATAGTATTAAGTATACTAATACTATAGTACTACGTATACATAGTACATAATTGAAAGTATCCTATTATATAAACATAGGAATGAATATTCCATATAAATAATAAACACCATAAGTATAACTAAATTAATATAATATTAGTAAATCTGTGTTATCATATATATTTTATAAGAACAAAATATATTATTAATATACATATATATATATATTTACTAACAGTATTAACAAGGCAAGTAATAGTAAATATCAAATTACATAAACTTATGACTATAGTTATCATTATATAATCCCGGATAAATAACACTTTAGGATAACAAAATACGACATAATGATATACTTAGATAATAGCATATAATGCTAATACAACTATATCAACGGTGATTAATTTCTAGGATTAGTAGAAAGTGTAATCAAAATTCACATATGAAATAATGCTATTCTCATCCGAATTATTGAGATTAAAGTATTTATCATACAACAAATGCTAATCATTGTAGTATGTATTACCTTAACATTTATTAAAATACTAGATATTTATGAACAAATGGAAGTAAATGTAATAACTTCAGTAATCACACTACAAAAGAATTTATCATACATCAGTTTCTAGATTTATTATTTTAAAGAAAAAAGCAGAAAAACTGAAAGAAAAATTTAAAATATAGATGGAAGAGGAAACCATTACATTAAAAACTTTCACATATGTTTTGCAGTTCCACTATTACTAATTCAAAACAAAATGTTCCAAGTATGATAAAACTGGACATTGGGTAGTATGCTGCAAAACAATGGTAATAGAAACCAAAGAAATATACGAAAATCAAAAACAAGAAAATGGTATGTATACATGAAATCAATAAAAAGTTCTATACAACGATTGGAACAAAGACATACAGATAAATATTGGAAATACAAATAGAAGATTGTAATAAAGATCTATACAGGGGCAATAGTAATGGTAGTACCATTCAATTCAAATATACCTAATATAAGAGCATCTATAATAATACAATTATCTTACCTTACCAGATCGGGATAGTTTACCGAGCATATTCTACAATCTGTTTCCAGATGTTTCTATCTTGCATCGCTGTCTTCGTTTCTTCTACTGTTAGACCTGTGTCATCAGTTAGTTGCTTTATATAGTTTCGTTTCGGTCGTCCACGCGTTGTAAATCCGTGAGCAGGCATCCACATTAGTACACCACTTATAATCTCATTTTCGCTTCTGAAGCAGTGTCCAGCAAATCGTGTTCTTCTTTCCCGGATAGTGTCCCACCTTAATAATACAATAAGGACCGAATAATATGATGATATATGGATTATATAATCACATTCAAAGGAAAATCAATCAACGAAGAAATATATATATATATCTTAGATCGATGTTAATCTCTTAAGAGAGGTTTCCGTGAGACTAGAATTAATCAAGCTAGTAGGCGAAGTAAATAACAATACATTTGCGAACTCGGGCTGGTAATAACGGAATATAAAATACGAATTAAAGACGACATCGAACCATATTTAATAAATGTACCTATATCAGTGTACAATGTACAATGTACACTGTACATACACCAATAACCAGACATTTGAAAATAACTTTATAATATGGTAAAGTTATGGGTTATCGAAAATTCCACAGGGCCTACTGATTGGTTGACTTAATTAACGTATCTAACTTTAACTTCACGTACTTATGATACCCGAGATATCCCAGACTAATGGTAAACCAAGGAAACTCTATGTTACTACAACAATATACATATATTTTATTAAACCTTGTATATTTCATAATATTATAAGTGAAAACAAAAAGAAACGAAATTAAAATAATATTTAGCTACTTATACGTAAGTTAATATAATATAATGTTCATAAATATATATGGATGTATATAGATACTATTTATTAAATGTAACCATGTTATTACTAAGTAATTATATAATTATGTAGTACTTCTATGACAAGATAACTCGCAGTATATACATACCAAATTATTTTATCCGTATAAATGAGAAGTTAAATATAATTTTATTTTAATATTGATATTTATAATTGAATGTATTATAATAGTTAAGGTTAATTATTACGATTAACTTTTTTTAATATAATATCTCAGTTATGAATCATATTATAGATTTGTTCCCACTACTGGGATAGACGACATATAGTACCATATATTAATATACTACTGCAGTTCCTGTTATGTTACAATTATACTAAACTAGCTGATACCAAATATAACTATATCATATTATGAATAGTATATATATATATATATATATATATATATATATATATATATATTAATTATACTGTAATTATGTTTGTAAAAATATTATAAAATATATTTCATTCATAAAATAATTAAATATGATTTAAAATTAAATACAATTTTATTTTTGTTAATAACATTACATTGTCAATTTATTTTAAACTTTAAATTATAAAGTACTAGCTGGCTACGGCCCGGCGTTGCCCGGGTATTATATGTGTTGTACCCGTGGGATCGTTATCAACGTAGATGTAAACAAAGATTTATTTATAGAAAATAAATTATTTATTTATAACAAAGCACTTAAAATTAAGTGTTTATTGATAAATTTAAAATTTCTTCGTTAAATATATCGAAAACGTAAACGTTATGACCGTTTATTGCCATTTACGAATGCATTAATTAAAATAAAGTGAATATAATTACATTTTTACGAAACACCTCACATTCGCATACATTTCATATGTGAAACATTTTCTTCTAATATCAAAAGATTTCCCTATAGAGGGAAAATAGCTCTAAAAGGACAGTTTTACGTAATTATGATCGGTGTAGAGGTGGAAATAAAAAATTCATCCGAACAACCACAATACTATAGTCCTAGAGAAATAGTAGCACTTTAAATTTTGTAAATCCGTCGAGCCCTTTTCTTAAACATAGAACGCATATATATAAATAAATAAATATTTAAATTGACTTTCTTTTATATGTGTAGACTAGCTGGCTTCGGCCCGGCGTTGCCCGGGTATTATATGTGTGTTGTACCCGTGGGATCGTTATCAACGTAGATGTAAATAAAGAGTTAATTATAGAAAACAATTTATTTATTTATAACAAAAGCACTTAAATTTAATTGTTTATTGAAAAATTTAAAATGTCTTCGTTAAATATATCGAAAACGTAAACGTTATCACCGTTTATTGCCATTTACGAATGCATTAATTAAAGTAAAGTGAATATAATTACATTTTTACGAAACGCTTCACATTCGCATACATTTCATGTGTGAAACATTTTTTTCTAAAATCAAAATATTTCCCTATAGAGGGAAATAGGTCGATAAAGGACAGTTTTATGTAATTATGATCGGTGTAGAGGTGGAAATAAAAAAATTCATCCGAACAACCACAATACTTTTTTTCGTAGAGAATTAGTAGCAATTTAAATTGTGTAAATCCGTCGAGCCGTTTTCTTAAACATAGAACGCCTATATATAAATAAATAAATATTTAAATAGACTTTCTTTTATATGTATAGATAGCTGGCTTCGGACCGGCGTTGCCCGGGTATTATACTTGTAGTGGTAATTATAACGTCTTAAGGGGATCCCGCACATAACACGCAATTTGCAAATTTCGTGTATAAATAGATAGGAAAAATATATGTCCACTAAAAAAAATAGAACTGATATTCTATTCATTCAATTGACCTAATTTTTTTTGTTATGTATTCATAATATATACATGCATAGGAAAATAGAAAGTTATTTTTAATATTATTATTTATTATATTATATATATCTAAATTAAAAATTAGAAATACTAAAATGATGGTAGTTATATAGAAATTATCATTTAATACAATGAATTCTATACATTTTATTAAATATCTCTCTATTTTACTATTCATATAATTAAATTCTATATAAAGCAAAAAAAATTAATATTATAATTATAATAGTTTTAATGTTCTATATTTTTGAATGCACATACCTAGCGCGAAATAATTATTCTGAGAAAACAGCGTTTGAAGTTTGACAGCATAACAATGTAATATTGAATAGCATATAATAGCATTATCTTATCATTAAAAAACACATTTTTATGCAACTTCTAGACTGAATTCATGTCTAATTTTTTTACAGATAATAAAAAAACACTACAATAAGTATTATTATGTAATAGAATAAAATATTAAAAAAATAAATTACCATCACTTTAAATATGCGGGATCCCCTTAAATGTTGCCCTGCTATTACGAATGACATTATAATCATTACGAATTTTATTTATATTTTCTTATTTATAAAAAATATATGTTTTTCATATAAGATTTTCATATATATTATATAATATATATGAAAATCTTTGGCCAGTATATATAATTTTTTTTCTTTGCACGCTCTTGAACAGCCTACATATAATTTACCGTAGGCGAAGAATTCGGTTTCAAGATCTAAGCCCACGACTTTGAAAGATTTTCCTTGAGATTTGTTTATTGTCATGGAAAAACAAAGTTTTATTCGAAATTGGTGTCTTCTATAATTAAAGAGATAATCTGATGGTATCAGTGGTATTTTGGGAAACATGACTTCTTCTCCCTTATATTGACCCGTTAGTATTTTGGCTTCTATCAAATTATTTGTAAATTAGTTATGATCAATCTGGATCCATTACATCATTTTGGGGGATTTAAATTTCTTAGTAGCATGATTGGCGCTGCTACTTTTAGTGCTAGTTTATTGTCTAGTAATCCGGAAAGTTTAATGAAATTCAAAAATTGTATGGGATAATCTACAACTTCTTTTCTTTTGTACTCTGTCTATGGACCTATATACTTTCATCTCTCCTGGAAATTTATTTGGCACATTTTGATTTATTGTATATACATTGTCATTTTTAGGTGTTAATATAAATCTTTCTTAAAGACAATTTTCATCCAAATAATGGTCTTCTACATTTTCATAAATTGTCGTGATGAGTTCATTCTTATTTTACATTATATTTCCGCACGGGATAATATCCATACCATTATTTTTTTTCGTCATTCCATTATCTATATCTAAGAGATGATTTTAGAATGTGGCTGTATCTTGATTGTTTGATAAGAATACTCTCATTACTGAAGTTTTCAAACACGAATTTATGTGGTCTGTCTGTGTACCTCTTTTAACTACTGGAAGGATTTGTCTGAAATATCCACTAAGTAGTAATGTATATCCTCCTGTCGGCTTATCTTTGTTTACTATTTATCTTACCATTCTATCGACGGCTTCTATTGCGTGCTTGTGAGTCATTGTGCATTCATCCCAAACAATAAATCTACAGCTTCTAAATAGTTTCCCTGATTTTGATTTATTATTTATGCTGCAAATGTAATCTTCGTTTAACTGTATTGGAATCTTAAAAATGGAATGGACTGTTCTAACGTTCAATTATATAGTTGCTGCTATTCCTGATGAAGCTACGGCAATATGTTCTTTATTTGCCATCTTCATTTTAGCTAGCAATAAATTAATCAAAAAAGTTTGTTCAGTTCCTGCGGGGGCATCGTTGAAAAACAATTTTCCATCTTCGTTATTTACACTTTGTAAGATTTTGTTATAAACAATTCTTTGTTCATCATTCAATTTAATTTCATTTGCTTGACAATTTTTCGGGCTACGTCCCGGCGTTGCCCGGGTATAATAGTAACTAATCGTTATCAACGTAGATGTAAACAAAGATTTATTTATAGAAAACAATTTATTTATTAATAACAAAAGCACTTAAATTTAATTGTTTATTGAAAAATTTAAAATTTCTTCGTTAAATATATCGAAAACGTAAACGTTATCACCGTTTATTTCCATTTACGAATGCATTAATTATGTTAAAATGAATATAATTAAATTTTTACGAAACGCCTCACATTCGCATACATTTTATGTGTAAAACATTTTTTTCTTAGGTCAAAAGATTTCCCGATAGGTCGAAAATAGCTATAAAATGACAGTTTTACGTAATTATGATCGGTGTAAAGCTGGAAATAAAAAATTCATCCGAACAACCACAATACTTTTTTCGTTGAGAATTAGTAGCAATTTAAATTTTGTAAATCCGTCGAGCCGTTTTCTTAAACATCGAACGCCTATATATAAATAAATAAATAAATAAATAAATAAATAAATATTTAAATAGACTTTCTTTTATATGTATAGACTAGCTGGCTTCGGCCCGGCGTTGCCCGGGTATTATACTTGTAGTGGAAATGATAATATCTGAAATTTTGCCCTGCCTATTTACATGAAGAATATCCAAATTTGAATGACATTATAATTATTACGAAATTTATTTATATTTCCTTATTTATAAAACATATATGTTTTTCATATAAGATTTTAATATATATATGAAAATCTTTGGCCAGTATATATAATTTTTTTTCTTTACGTGTTATTGAACAGCCTACATATAATTGACCGTAGGCGAAGCATTCGGTTTCAAGATCTAAGTCCACGACTTTAAAAGCTTATCCTTGAGATGTGTTTATTGTCATGTAAAAACAAAGTTTTATTGGAAATTGGTGTCTTCTAAAATTATAGAGATAATCTGATGGTATCAGTGGTATTTTGGGAAACATGACTTTTTCTCCCTTATATTGACCCGTTAGTATTTTGGCTTCTATAAAATTATTTTGTAAATTAGTTATGATCAATCTGGATCCATTACATAATTTTGGAGGAATTAAATTTCTTAGTAGCATGATTGGCGCTCCTACTTTTAGTGCTAGTTTATGGTCTGGTAATCCGGAAAGTTTAATGAAATTCAAAAATTGTATGGGATAATCTACAACTTCTTTTCTTTTGTACTCTGTCTATGGACCTATATACTTTCATCTCTCATGGAAATTTATTTGGTACATTTTGATTTATTGTATATACATTGTCATTTTTAGGTGTTAATATAAATCTTTCTTGAAGAAAATTTTCATCCAAATAATGGTCTTCTACATTTTCATAAATTGTCGTGATGAGTTCATTCTTATTTTACATTATATTTCCGCACGGGATAATATCCATACCATTATTTTTTTTCGTCATTCCATTATCTATATCTAAGAGATGATTTTAGAATGAGGCTGTATCTTGATTGTTTGATAAGAATACTCTCATTACTGAAGTTTTCAAACACGAATTTATGTGGTCTGTCTGTGTACCTCTTTTAACTACTGGAAGGATTTGTCTGAAATATCCACTAAGTAGTAATGTCTATCCTCCAGTCGGCTTATCTTTGTTTACTATTTATCTTACCATTCTATCGACGGCTTCTATTGCGTGCTTGTGAGTCATTGTGCATTCATCCCAAACAATAAATCTACAGCTTCTAAATAGTTTCCCTGATTTTGATTTATTATTTATGCTGCAAATGTAATCTTCGTTTAACTGTATTGGAATCTTAAAAATGGAATGGACTGTTCTAACGTTCAATAATATAGTTGCTGCTATTCCTGATGAAGCTACGGCAATATGTTCTTTATTTGCCATCTTCATTTTAGCTAGCAATAAATTAATCAAAAAAGTTTGTTCAGTTCCTGCGGGGGCATCGTTGAAAAACAATTTTCCATCTTCGTTATTTACACTTTGTAAGATTTTGTTATAAACAATTCTTTGTTCATCATTCAATTTAATTTCATTTGCTTGACAATTTTTCGGGCTACGTCCCGGCGTTGCCCGGGTATAATAGTAACTAATCGTTATCAACGTAGATGTAAACAAAGATTTATTTATAGAAAACAATTTATTTATTAATAACAAAAGCACTTAAATTTAATTGTTTATTGAAAAATTTAAAATGTCTTCGTTAAATATATCGAAAACGTAAACGTTATCACCGTTTATTGCCATTTACGAATGCATTAATTATGGTAAAGTGAATATAACTACATTTTTACGAAACGCCTCACATTCGCATACATTTTATGTGTAAAACATTTTTTTCTTAGGTCAAAAGATTTCCCGATAGGTCGAAAATAGCTATAAAATGACAGTTTTACGTAATTATGATCGGTGTAAAGCTGGAAATAAAAAATTCATCCGAACAACCACAATACTTTTTTCGTTGAGAATTAGTAGCAATTTAAATTTTGTAAATCCGTCGAGCCGTTTTCTTAAACATCGAACGCCTATATATAAATAAATAAATAAATAAATAAATAAATAAATAAATAAATATTTAAATAGACTTTCTTTTATATGTATAGACTAGCTGGCTTCGGCCCGGCGTTGCCCGGGTATTATACTTGTAGTGGTCATTATAACGTATTAAATGTTGCCCTGCTATTACGAATGACATTATAATTATTACGAATTTTATTTATATTTCCTTATTTATAAACATATATGTTTTTCATATAATATTTTCATATATATTATATAATACATATGAAAATCTTTGGCCAGTATATATCATTTTTTTTCTTTGCGTGTTATTGAACAGCCTACATATAATTGACCGTAGGCGAAGCATTCGGTTTCAAGATCTAAGTCCACGAATTTAAAAGCTTGTCCTTGAGATGTGTTTATTGTCATGTAAAAACACAGTTTTATTGAAAATTGGTATCTTCTAAAATTAAAGAGATAATCTGATGGTATCAGTGGTATTTTGGGAAACATGACTTCTTCTCCCTTATATTGACCCGTTAGTATTTTGGCTTCTATCAAATTATTTTGTAAATTAGTTATGATCAATCTGGATCCATTACATAATTTTGTGGGATTTAAATTTCTTAGTAGCATGATTTGCGCTCCTACTTTTATTGCTAGTTTATGGTCTGGTAATCCGGAAAGTTTAATGTAATTCAAGAATTCTATGGGATTATATACAACTTCTTTTCTTTTGTACTCTGTCTATGGACCTATATATTTTCATCTCTCCTGGAAATTTATTTAGTAAACGTTGATTTATTATATATACATTGTCATTTTTAGGTGTTAATATACATCTTTCGCAAAACCAATTTTCATCCAAATAATTGTCTTCTACATTTAATAAATTTTCGTGATGAGTTCATTCATATTTTTCATTATATTTCCGCACGGGATAATATCCATACCATTATTTGTCTGCGTCATTCCATTACCTATATCTAAGAGATGACTCTTGATTGTTTGATAAGAATACTCTCATGTTTTTAGTTAATTTCATTAATCTTATATTTTTCCACATTACTGAAGTTTTCAAACACGAATTTATGTGGTCTGTCTTTGTACCTCTTTTAACTACTGGAAGGATTTGTTTGAAATCTCTGCTAAGTATTAATGTATGTCCTTCCATCGGCTTATCTTTGTTTACTATGTCTCTTACCATTTTATCGACGGCTTCTAATGCTTCTGAGTTATTGTGCATTCATCCCAAACAATAAATATACAGCTTCTAAATAGTTTCCCTGATTTTGATTTATTCTTTATGCTGCAAATGTAATCTTCGTTTAACTGTATTGGAATCTTAAAAATGGAATGGACTGTTCTACCGTTCAATAATATAGTTGCTGCTATTCCTGATGATGCTACGGCAATATGTTCTTTATTTTCCATCTTCGTTTTAGCTAGCAATAAATTAATCAAAAAAGTGTGTCCAGTTCCTGCGGGGGCATCCAGGAAAAACAATTTTCCATCTTCGTTATTTACACTTTGTAAGATGTTGTTATAAACTATTCTTTGTTCATCATTCAATTTAATTTCATTTGCTCGAAAATTTTCCGGGCTACGACCCGGCGTTGCCCGGGTATAATAGTAACTAATCGTTATCAATGTAGATGTAAACAAAGATTTATTTATAGAAAACAATTTATTTATTTATAACAAAAACACTTAAATTTAAGTGTTTATTGAAAAATTTAAAATTTCTTCGTTAAATATATCGAAAACGTAAACGTCATCACCGTTTATTGCCATTTACGAATGCATTAATTATGGTAAAGTGAATATAATTACATTTGTACGAAACACCTCACATTCGCATACATTTCATGTGTGAAACATTTTTTTCTAAAATCAAAATATTTCCCTATAGAGGGAAATAGGTCGATAAAGGACAGTTTTATGTAATTATGATCGGTGTAGAGGCGGAAATAAAAAATTCATCCGAACAACCACAATACTTTTTTCGTAGAAAATTAGTAGCAATTTAAATTTTGTAAATCCGTCGAGCCATTTTCTTAAACATCGAACGCATATAAATAAATAAATAAATATTTAAATTAACTTTCTTTTATATGTATAGACTAGCTGGCTTCGGCCCGGCGTTGCCCGGGTATTATACTTGTAGTGGAAATGATAATATCTGAAATTTTGCCCTGCCTATTTACATGAAGAATATCCAAATTTGAATGACATTATAATTATTACGAAATTTATTTATATTTCCTTATTTATAAAACATATATGTTTTTCATATAAGATTTTAATATATATATGAAAATCTTTGGCCAGTATATATAATTTTTTTTCTTTACGTGTTATTGAACAGCCTACATATAATTGACCGTAGGCGAAGCATTCGGTTTCAAGATCTAAGTCCACGACTTTAAAAGCTTATCCTTGAGATGTGTTTATTGTCATGTAAAAACAAAGTTTTATTGGAAATTGGTGTCTTCTAAAATTATAGAGATAATCTGATGGTATCAGTGGTATTTTGGGAAACATGACTTTTTCTCCCTTATATTGACCCGTTAGTATTTTGGCTTCTATACAATTATTTTGTAAATTAGTTATGATCAATCTGGATCCATTACATAATTTTGGGGGATTTAAATTTCTTAGTAGCATGATTGGCGCTCCTACTTTTAGTGCTAGTTTATGGTCTGGTAATCCGGAAAGTTTAATGAAATTCAAAAATTCTATGTGATAATCTACAACTTCTTTTCTTTTGTACTCTGTCTATGGACCTATATACTTTCATCTCTCCTGGAAATTTATTTAGTAACTTTTTATTTATTTTATATACATCGTTATTTTTAGGTGTTAATATACATCTTTCGCAAAGCCAATTTCCATCCAAATAATTGTCTTCTACATTTTCATAAATTGTCGTGATGAGTTCATTCTTATTTTCCATTATATTTCCGCACGGGATAATATCCATACCATTATTTTTTTTCGTCATTCCATTATCTATATCTAAGAGATGATTTTAGAATGTGGCTGTATCTTGATTGTTTGATAAGAATACTCTCATTACTGAAGTTTTCAAACACGAATTTATGTGGTCTGTCTGTGTACCTCTTTTAACTACTGGAAGGATTTGTCTGAAATATCCACTAAGTAGTAATGTATATCCTCCTGTCGGCTTATCTTTGTTTACTATTTATCTTACCATTCTATCGACGGCTTCTATTGCGTGCTTGTGAGTCATTGTGCATTCATCCCAAACAATAAATCTACAGCTTCTAAATAGTTTCCCTGATTTTGATTTATTATTTATGCTGCAAATGTAATCTTCGTTTAACTGTATTGGAATCTTAAAAATGGAATGGACTGTTCTAACGTTCAATTATATAGTTGCTGCTATTCCTGATGAAGCTACGGCAATATGTTCTTTATTTGCCATCTTCATTTTAGCTAGCAATAAATTAATCAAAAAAGTTTGTTCAGTTCCTGCGGGGGCATCGTTGAAAAACAATTTTCCATCTTCGTTATTTACACTTTGTAAGATTTTGTTATAAACAATTCTTTGTTCATCATTCAATTTAATTTCATTTGCTTGACAATTTTTCGGGCTACGTCCCGGCGTTGCCCGGGTATAATAGTAACTAATCGTTATCAACGTAGATGTAAACAAAGATTTATTTATAGAAAACAATTTATTTATTAATAACAAAAGCACTTAAATTTAATTGTTTATTGAAAAATTTAAAATTTCTTCGTTAAATATATCGAAAACGTAAACGTTATCACCGTTTATTTCCATTTACGAATGCATTAATTATGTTAAAATGAATATAATTACATTTTTACGAAACGCCTCACATTCGCATACATTTTATGTGTAAAACATTTTTTTCTTAGGTCAAAAGATTTCCCGATAGGTCGAAAATAGCTATAAAATGACAGTTTTACGTAATTATGATCGGTGTAAAGCTGGAAATAAAAAATTCATCCGAACAACCACAATACTTTTTTCGTTGAGAATTAGTAGCAATTTAAATTTTGTAAATCCGTCGAGCCGTTTTCTTAAACATCGAACGCCTATATATAAATAAATAAATAAATAAATAAATAAATAAATAAATAAATATTTAAATAGACTTTCTTTTATATGTATAGACTAGCTGGCTTCGGCCCGGCGTTGCCCGGGTATTATACTTGTAGTGGAAATGATAATATCTGAAATTTTGCCCTGCCTATTTACATGAAGAATATCCAAATTTGAATGACATTATAATTATTACGAAATTTATTTATATTTCCTTATTTATAAAACATATATGTTTTTCATATAAGATTTTAATATATATATGAAAATCTTTGGCCAGTATATATAATTTTTTTTCTTTACGTGTTATTGAACAGCCTACATATAATTGACCGTAGGCGAAGCATTCGGTTTCAAGATCTAAGTCCACGACTTTAAAAGCTTATCCTTGAGATGTGTTTATTGTCATGTAAAAACAAAGTTTTATTGGAAATTGGTGTCTTCTAAAATTATAGAGATAATCTGATGGTATCAGTGGTATTTTGGGAAACATGACTTTTTCTCCCTTATATTGACCCGTTAGTATTTTGGCTTCTATAAAATTATTTTGTAAATTAGTTATGATCAATCTGGATCCATTACATAATTTTGGAGGAATTAAATTTCTTAGTAGCATGATTGGCGCTCCTACTTTTAGTGCTAGTTTATGGTCTGGTAATCCGGAAAGTTTAATGAAATTCAAAAATTGTATGGGATAATCTACAACTTCTTTTCTTTTGTACTCTGTCTATGGACCTATATACTTTCATCTCTCATGGAAATTTATTTGGTACATTTTGATTTATTGTATATACATTGTCATTTTTAGGTGTTAATATAAATCTTTCTTGAAGAAAATTTTCATCCAAATAATGGTCTTCTACATTTTCATAAATTGTCGTGATGAGTTCATTCTTATTTTACATTATATTTCCGCACGGGATAATATCCATACCATTATTTTTTTTCGTCATTCCATTATCTATATCTAAGAGATGATTTTAGAATGAGGCTGTATCTTGATTGTTTGATAAGAATACTCTCATTACTGAAGTTTTCAAACACGAATTTATGTGGTCTGTCTGTGTACCTCTTTTAACTACTGGAAGGATTTGTCTGAAATATCCACTAAGTAGTAATGTCTATCCTCCAGTCGGCTTATCTTTGTTTACTATTTATCTTACCATTCTATCGACGGCTTCTATTGCGTGCTTGTGAGTCATTGTGCATTCATCCCAAACAATAAATCTACAGCTTCTAAATAGTTTCCCTGATTTTGATTTATTATTTATGCTGCAAATGTAATCTTCGTTTAACTGTATTGGAATCTTAAAAATGGAATGGACTGTTCTAACGTTCAATAATATAGTTGCTGCTATTCCTGATGAAGCTACGGCAATATGTTCTTTATTTGCCATCTTCATTTTAGCTAGCAATAAATTAATCAAAAAAGTTTGTTCAGTTCCTGCGGGGGCATCGTTGAAAAACAATTTTCCATCTTCGTTATTTACACTTTGTAAGATTTTGTTATAAACAATTCTTTGTTCATCATTCAATTTAATTTCATTTGCTTGACAATTTTTCGGGCTACGTCCCGGCGTTGCCCGGGTATAATAGTAACTAATCGTTATCAACGTAGATGTAAACAAAGATTTATTTATAGAAAACAATTTATTTATTAATAACAAAAGCACTTAAATTTAATTGTTTATTGAAAAATTTAAAATGTCTTCGTTAAATATATCGAAAACGTAAACGTTATCACCGTTTATTGCCATTTACGAATGCATTAATTATGGTAAAGTGAATATAACTACATTTTTACGAAACGCCTCACATTCGCATACATTTTATGTGTAAAACATTTTTTTCTTAGGTCAAAAGATTTCCCGATAGGTCGAAAATAGCTATAAAATGACAGTTTTACGTAATTATGATCGGTGTAAAGCTGGAAATAAAAAATTCATCCGAACAACCACAATACTTTTTTCGTTGAGAATTAGTAGCAATTTAAATTTTGTAAATCCGTCGAGCCGTTTTCTTAAACATCGAACGCCTATATATAAATAAATAAATAAATAAATAAATAAATAAATAAATAAATATTTAAATAGACTTTCTTTTATATGTATAGACTAGCTGGCTTCGGCCCGGCGTTGCCCGGGTATTATACTTGTAGTGGTCATTATAACGTATTAAATGTTGCCCTGCTATTACGAATGACATTATAATTATTACGAATTTTATTTATATTTCCTTATTTATAAACATATATGTTTTTCATATAATATTTTCATATATATTATATAATACATATGAAAATCTTTGGCCAGTATATATCATTTTTTTTCTTTGCGTGTTATTGAACAGCCTACATATAATTGACCGTAGGCGAAGCATTCGGTTTCAAGATCTAAGTCCACGAATTTAAAAGCTTTTCCTTGAGATGTGTTTATTGTCATGTAAAAACACAGTTTTATTGAAAATTGGTATCTTCTAAAATTAAAGAGATAATCTGATGGTATCAGTGGTATTTTGGGAAACATGACTTCTTCTCCCTTATATTGACCCGTTAGTATTTTGGCTTCTATCAAATTATTTTGTAAATTAGTTATGATCAATCTGGATCCATTACATAATTTTGTGGGATTTAAATTTCTTAGTAGCATGATTTGCGCTCCTACTTTTATTGCTAGTTTATGGTCTGGTAATCCGGAAAGTTTAATGTAATTCAAGAATTCTATGGGATTATATACAACTTCTTTTCTTTTGTACTCTGTCTATGGACCTATATATTTTCATCTCTCCTGGAAATTTATTTAGTAAATGTTGATTTATTATATATACATTGTCATTTTTAGGTGTTAATATACATCTTTCGCAAAACCAATTTTCATCCAAATAATTGTCTTCTACATTTAATAAATTTTCGTGATGAGTTCATTCATATTTTTCATTATATTTCCGCACGGGATAATATCCATACCATTATTTGTCTGCGTCATTCCATTACCTATATCTAAGAGATGACTCTTGATTGTTTGATAAGAATACTCTCATGTTTTTAGTTAATTTCATTAATCTTATATTTTTCCACATTACTGAAGTTTTCAAACACGAATTTATGTGGTCTGTCTTTGTACCTCTTTTAACTACTGGAAGGATTTGTTTGAAATCTCTGCTAAGTATTAATGTATGTCCTTCCATCGGCTTATCTTTGTTTACTATGTCTCTTACCATTTTATCGACGGCTTCTAATGCTTCTGAGTTATTGTGCATTCATCCCAAACAATAAATATACAGCTTCTAAATAGTTTCCCTGATTTTGATTTATTCTTTATGCTGCAAATGTAATCTTCGTTTAACTGTATTGGAATCTTAAAAATGGAATGGACTGTTCTACCGTTCAATAATATAGTTGCTGCTATTCCTGATGATGCTACGGCAATATGTTCTTTATTTTCCATCTTCGTTTTAGCTAGCAATAAATTAATCAAAAAAGTGTGTCCAGTTCCTGCGGGGGCATCCAGGAAAAACAATTTTCCATCTTCGTTATTTACACTTTGTAAGATGTTGTTATAAACTATTCTTTGTTCATCATTCAATTTAATTTCATTTGCTCGAAAATTTTCCGGGCTACGACCCGGCGTTGCCCGGGTATAATAGTAACTAATCGTTATCAATGTAGATGTAAACAAAGATTTATTTATAGAAAACAATTTATTTATTTATAACAAAAACACTTAAATTTAAGTGTTTATTGAAAAATTTAAAATTTCTTCGTTAAATATATCGAAAACGTAAACGTCATCACCGTTTATTGCCATTTACGAATGCATTAATTATGGTAAAGTGAATATAATTACATTTGTACGAAACACCTCACATTCGCATACATTTCATGTGTGAAACATTTTTTTCTAAAATCAAAATATTTCCCTATAGAGGGAAATAGGTCGATAAAGGACAGTTTTATGTAATTATGATCGGTGTAGAGGCGGAAATAAAAAATTCATCCGAACAACCACAATACTTTTTTCGTAGAAAATTAGTAGCAATTTAAATTTTGTAAATCCGTCGAGCCATTTTCTTAAACATCGAACGCATATAAATAAATAAATAAATATTTAAATTAACTTTCTTTTATATGTGTAGACTAGCTGGCTTCGGCCCGGCGTTGCCCGGGTATTATACTTGTAGTGGAAATGATAATATCTGAAATTTTGCCCTGCCTATTTACATGAAGAATATCCAAATTTGAATGACATTATAATTATTACGAAATTTATTTATATTTCCTTATTTATAAAACATATATGTTTTTCATATAAGATTTTAATATATATATGAAAATCTTTGGCCAGTATATATAATTTTTTTTCTTTACGTGTTATTGAACAGCCTACATATAATTGACCGTAGGCGAAGCATTCGGTTTCAAGATCTAAGTCCACGACTTTAAAAGCTTATCCTTGAGATGTGTTTATTGTCATGTAAAAACAAAGTTTTATTGGAAATTGGTGTCTTCTAAAATTATAGAGATAATCTGATGGTATCAGTGGTATTTTGGGAAACATGACTTTTTCTCCCTTATATTGACCCGTTAGTATTTTGGCTTCTATACAATTATTTTGTAAATTAGTTATGATCAATCTGGATCCATTACATAATTTTGGGGGATTTAAATTTCTTAGTAGCATGATTGGCGCTCCTACTTTTAGTGCTAGTTTATGGTCTGGTAATCCGGAAAGTTTAATGAAATTCAAAAATTCTATGTGATAATCTACAACTTCTTTTCTTTTGTACTCTGTCTATGGACCTATATACTTTCATCTCTCCTGGAAATTTATTTAGTAACTTTTTATTTATTTTATATACATCGTTATTTTTAGGTGTTAATATACATCTTTCGCAAAGCCAATTTCCATCCAAATAATTGTCTTCTACATTTTCATAAATTGTCGTGATGAGTTCATTCTTATTTTCCATTATATTTCCGCACGGGATAATATCCATACCATTATTTTTCTGCGTCATTCCATTACCTATATCTAAGAGATGATTTTCGAATATGTCTGTATCTTGATTGTTTTATAAGAATACTCTCATGTTTTTAGTTAATCTTATATTTTTCCACATTATTGAAGTTTTCAAACACACATTTATGTGGTCTGTCTGTGTACCTCTTTTAACGACTGGAAGGATTTGTCTGAAATCTCCGCTAAGTATTAATGTCTATCCTCCTATCGGCGTATCTTTGTTTACTATGTATCTTACCATTCTATCGACGGATTATAATGCTTACTTGTGAGTCATTGTGCATTCATCCCAAACAATAAATTGACAGCTTCTAAATAGTTTCCCTGATTTTGATTTATTCTTTATGCTGCAAATGGAATCTTCGTTTAAATGTATTGGAATCTTAAAAATGGAATGGACTGTTCTACAGTTCAATAATAGAGTTGCTGCTATTCCTGATAATACTATGGAAATATGTTCTTTATTTACCATCTTCATTTTAGCTAGCAATAAATTAATCAAAAAAGTTTTTCCAGTTCAAGCGGGTGCATCTAGGAAAAACAATTTTCCATCTTCGTTATTTACACTTAGTAAGATTTTGTTATAAACTATTCTTTGTTCATCATTCAATTTAATTTTATTTGCATGAACATTTTCCGGGCTACATCCCGGCGTTGTCCGGGTATAATAGTAACTAATCGTTATCAACGTAGAGTAATGTAAACAAAGAGTTAATTATAGAAAACAATTTATTTATTTATAACAAAGCATTAGTGTTTATTGAAAAATTTAAAATGTCTTCGTTAAATATATCGAAAACGTAAACGTTATCACCGTTTATTGCCATTTACGAATGCATTAATTATGGTAAAGTGAATATAACTACATTTTTACGAAACACCTCACATTCGCATACATTTTATGTGTGAAACATTTTCTTCTAAAATAAAAAGATTTCCCGATATAAGGAAAATAGCTCTAAAAATACAGTTTTACGTAATTATGATCGGTGTAGAGGTGGAAATAACAAAATTCATCCGAACAACCACAATACTATTGTCCTGGAGAATTAGTAGCAATTTAAATTTTGTAAATCCGTCGAGCCGTTTTCTTAAACATCGAACGCCTATATATAAATAAATAAATAAATAAATATTTAAATAGACTTTCTTTTATATGTGTAGAAGATAATAAACGTTCAATTATATCAGTATTATATAATATATTAATATATTCGTGTTCTGTCTCTCTTATTGAACGGTCGTGTTTTCAATTTTACATTTTACATTTAATTTCTATAAAATCAATTCAAGATAAGTGAACAATAGCTTATTTTATTTTATAATTATGTATTCAATTCATTACATTCCATATTATATTCTGTTTATATATTATAAATATTTGTCTATATATATGTATTGATTTTGTTTATACATGATGAATATTTTTCCAGTATGTATATATTAAATTAATTATTAAATAATTATTAATATATTATATCTTCATTAGTATAATTATAACTTACATTTATATTATATATTTTTAATAATATACATAAATAAATAGTATTAAAAACTAATTGTACGCTTAACTGATTTATTCTAGTTTAATTTATTTACATTTTTATATTGATACATTGTTTATAGTTACTAATTATATTTATTTATTCATTATATTTATACATTATACTATATAGATTCTTAAATTTATATTATATAATTATATAACTATTGGTATACAAAATATCTTTAAATATTGATATTTAAATAATATTAATTATTGATTATTACTATGTCACCAATTTCTAATGATAAACTATATAAATTAATTCAAGATTTATCAGATAAAATTAATAAATTAAATGATAAAGTTGATTATCAGACAAATATAATTTTAAATTTAACAAAGGAAAACAATATATTTAAAGAAACAATTAGTAATAGTCAAATACAAAATAATAACAGTATTGATATCGATACAATAACTAATACACTTAAGGATATAGAGAATAATAAAGATATGCTATCAATTTTAGGTATTTGAAATCATCTACTTTTTTAATATTTTCTCCGTTTGAACTCTTAATAATCGACTTTGTTTTCTTATTTTGGTTAAAACTCATGTATTCCGTCTTTCCTGAATTTATTTTTAGACCAATTTCATTTGCTTTCTCTTCTATTAAAAGTAATTGAGTATTTGCTTCTGATAGGTCGTTTGAGCAATATCGTCCGCGTAATCTGCACCTTTATTGATAAACACTTGCTCCTTTCTTATTCATAATATGCCTTGACTATATTCTAAAGAATTCCCTAGATTGCAATAAAGAACTAGATTTCACCATTTCGAAAAGGAAGAGCAGCAGATATCCAGCAGTAAGTATCACAGATGCAGATTACAAAAATTATAATATCTTAATATTATATGATTATAGGTATTTATTGATATATATATAGAGATATTTAAAAATTGATGGAACATATACGAGGATGCTAAGAGCTATTAAAAACAAGCATTGGAATCTACTAACGAAGAACTATATAAGAACATCCCGAAAATAGCTGACACTATTAGAAAATACCGACTACGTTTCGCAGGACATTGTTGGAGGAGTAAGGATGAACTGGCTAGTGATATACTACTATGGAACCCAAAACATGGTAAGAGATCCCGTGGCAGGCCCAGGAAATCATATATAGATTAGTTAAAAGAAGACACAATGCGTAAGATAGAAGAACTTCCGACTGCAATGAATGATAGAAATGAATGGAAATTACGTGTTATGAAATGCTGAGCAAGCTCGACCTGGTAAGGTAAGTATAATTTTTGAATACAAATATTGAGTAATAAAATGTTAAGACGTATTGTTAAAGTGTCCGTATTAGGTTACTTTCCCCTGATGGGGAATAATATATTTTTAAATTAACATATTAATAAATAAATAATATACATATTTGCGGAATTTAATTATTTAAATGCGTAAACCACAGTAGGAATTTATTTATATATTAATCGTATATTAATCGTACACATTTATTTGTAATTTTCTAAATTGTTTATAAATTGTTATAATTATAATAATATGAATTATATTATAAATAACATTTATTTATATCAGTATGTTAAATATTGTATTTATTTTAATATGTCTAAATACTAGCTATAACTATAATATATATATATATATATATATATATATTACGTTAAAATATAATAAAAAATATTATATATATGTATATATATAAATTATTTAAATACATTAAATTAAATAGTTTGCGAGTAAATATTTATATTTTTTATTTTTTATTTTTATAATATTTTGTTCACACTATACACATTTTATAAATAAGTTAGTGTTTAAATAAATAATAATAATCACCAGCATGTTAATTTTTTATGTTTGTCATAAACATTAAATCATACATATTGGGATAAAGTATCAAGTTTTTATTATAAAATTGTAACATTATAGATTAATAATGTAAGGGATGTATATTTATATTAGATTAGCATATGCTTATTTATATGTCTTAATATTTGAAATTAGATAATAATATAAGTATAATAATATTATTTGTATTAATAGGATTCCTAAACATATTCCTTTATTATATTAATATAGATATATTGTTTAATAAATATATATATATATATATATATATATATATATATATATATATATTATTGTATAATTACATACTAATAATAATCAGTAATACTATTATAGGCTGTATATAAATACAAATTTTGAAACTCCGTATATATCTATAAAGGAATATCTGATAACTCATATGAACTAACCAACTATTCAATAATTGAATAAATATATAAAACTCCTATTCTAAAGTGTATATACATATTATTTATTTTATTAATTAATTAATTATGAAATTAATTATAGAAAATTGGCTTGTATAATACACAAACTTAACTTAACTTAACTTATAATTATATAGATTTATAATTTTACATATTTTATATAAATAGTATATATACCTAAAACTATACTTACATTTAATTATATGATATATTTGATAAATTTTCTAACAATACATAATAAAGAGTTATACATTAAATAATATAATCTTAATACAAATCCAGAACTTAATTACGAGTTAAAAGTTCAAATAAAATGCATTATTTTATAATTTTAACAGAATTGTTATCTTATTTATTTATATATATTAATATATATTAATATACCTATTTATGAAATAATTAAACAAATATGCATATTAAAAATATAATATAAAATAATATATAATTTATAAAATAATAAAACAATTACAAATATTAATAATATAATTTAAAATCAATGTTAAAATAAAATAGAATTTATGAAATAATTAAACAAATACAAATAATATAATGTAAAATCAATGTTAAAATAAAATAGAATTTATAAAAAATCAAACAAATACAAATACATACGGCATGTTCTAAGTATGGATATTAAAAATGAAATATTATAAATTTATTCTAATACTGTTACAATATATCTATTACATTTATATAATGCCTACAAAGCCATATGTGGATTATTGTAGATGGGACTCATGAAATTTGTCGAAAGGTATTTTCCATTGTAATAAGATTCAGTGATGATGATTTACAACCCATCGAGTTATTTTTTGGATTGTATGAAATAAAATATACTACTGGCCGAGCTAGTGCAGATATGATTTGTAATGTATTGATATGGTAAGTTAATTATGATTAACCTGTGCATTCATTGCCCAAGCCTAGTCGTATCCGACCCATGGCGACATCGATGACAGCAGATTTTCTAATCCTCTACATCTTGAGGCTCGAATCATGTTGAAGATTGTTTCATAGAAGTGTTTCTTTATACTATCCAGCCATCTTTGCCGTAGTTTCCCTCTGCTTCTATAACCCCCATTCTTCCTACCATCACTTCATATTCCATTACACCTGATCTTATAACATGGCCAAAGTAACATAATGATGCCTTGTTTTTTAATTTCTATTATAATTCATAATACAACATTTACCTATAATGGTGTTATCTTATTATATAAGTATGCCGTTTATTTTAATAATATTTTGTATATATGATCAACATTAATTTATCCTTGTGTTATATTATGTTATACATATTATATATTGCTTCTACTTGTAATTAAATAGTCTTTCAGGACTATATAATACAAGTACAATACTCGTATTATAATTAAGTAATTTCTAATTTAAAATAAATTAATAACTAAAATTTGTAGAACAAATTAATTTATTAGACAATTATTCAACAGTTTTCTTATAGTTGCGGTATATTATTATACACGTATTATATATTCTTTCTACTTTACATTAAATAGGCTGTAAGGAACTATTGATAGCGTATTTACTTATAATATATACATGTATAATTTCGTATGTAATACATCATTGAATCAAATTAAGGTTATTAATTAAAAATATTAAATAATTAAAAAATATAAATCGAATACATTACGAGACACCTATCGCATTTTCTGGTACTATCGTCCACTACTCCGGCCTTGCCTTATTGTAACACTTTTTTAATGCCTACTTAATCGTTTATATTATTAGGTAAACACTTTATATATAAAAGTAAAATCACAGTATTCTAGAACTATATGATTTTTAGATAATTCAAAAAAATAAGAGCCTAAAATTCAGTATTTATCGATATATTATAAATATTATGAGGCATATAAATTGTCGGCCACTACTCCTTTCCCTCCCCTACTTATTTCTATTTTCTATTTACTCTAATGAAAAAAAAAACAATATTAATTTTATTATATATTTCATTTTTTTTGACACCCTATATCGTACACTAATTATGTATCTAGTAGATATATTCGAATATATGGGCAATTACTAACATAGATTAAACCATATAGCTGATGAGCTATCTACTATAATGGTAATTTGACTCATTCTGACTGAACATATTCATGTAGTTAAGTCATCAGGCTCTGTCCTAAGATTAATTATATTTATAATATATATATATATATATATAATACCACTTTTCACTATTGTCTCACATTATGATATCTTCCACATTATAATATCTCCCATATACTTATGTTCTACAATAATATATTTATTTCCCAACTGACGCTGATCATAATTACTATGAATATTTAATATCTGAATGTTTAACTGAACTTAAATCATAGTTATCGGTATATCTGTATATCTTATTATATGAAATGAAATGAAAGTAATATATTTTTGAAAAAAAATAGTTTGAATATTATATATAATAAACAATTATTTGCGAATATAATAAAAATATCTCCTTTAAGACATATAAAGTAGTCTTTTATAGACTTGTACGAATTATACACCAGAAAAAATATATAAATTATTTCTATAGTTTTACTTTATACATCCTTCGCAAATTTTAATCTACTTCTCAGTATGAATTCATCTTATTACCAAAGTAATAAATTATGTATTACCTTAAATTCTCAATTTCACATCCCATATTTCTAATATAATTCATGCTTATAACTTCCATATTCACTATACACGACCAATTAGACTATATATATTAAATTTTCATTCGTCACTAGTATAATACACTGTCTAGTTTTTTCATGTTTGAAGTCTCGTACATCTTTACTAATTAATATCACTAATATTAAAATAGTATGAGGTATATAGCTAGGTGGAGTATCCAAAAGCGATAGGTACCATGTATAACTAAAAGCAGTTATTTGTTTTCTCTTGTGCAACAATTCATTAAATAATAAATCAAAACAAAAGACAACACATATCATTATTTGTAATACATTATCAGTTCCCATCACATTTATTTATAACATGTCTATGATTTCTTGAGATATCCATTTGTATGCACTATTTGTATTGTATTATATATATTGTTATTGTTATTGTTATTTTTCTTTGGTGGAGTCCTTTCATCCCATCCAGGAACTTTGATGAAGTTTTCACTTATAACCATATATGGCTCTAATGTCCCTTCTAAGCCGCTCATATTAAGGCATCTATGGTTTTAACGAGAGCCGATCATTTATTTAAACACATTTATATAAGATCACTTCTAGATAATATTTTAAGACCCATTTTATAAAATTAATTAATGGACCGGACGAGGCTCTAACCCGTATCCTACTGCTTGTGTGGCTAATGCCTTAGCCACTGAGCCACGCAGACTGTTAAATATATATATATATATATATATATATATATATATATATATATATATATATATATATATATATGTATTTATTTGTGATTTCAATATATAAATATTATTGTTTTATTATAATATTGATATTTTAAATTCGTAAAAAGCCGGCGATATTCAGTGAGATATCTTTTCATGATATCTTGTCATTCCCGCATATCAATAACCTAAGTGTGATAACGGAAAAACACTATACTTCAACGACCCTGATTATCTCTTATTTATTGAAGAAAATATTAAAGACTAGTTACTAAACTACTTTTTAATAATAATAAAAACAAGTAGTATCATTTTTATTCAGGTATAAGTATTGCATATACGAAGAAGGATCCGCGAAGAGAATCTATACGTAAAACTAGACGCTTTGCACAACACCAAATCAATACTGACATTAACGCACACAAATACATTAAAAATAATGCGCATTCAATTTGCATATAGATCATTGTCCTATACAACATATAAATATAAACTATTCATGTATTGTGGCAGATCGCACAACCTCACGAATGGCACGAGTATAGATTTATGTATCGTAACTGCACTATAGAGATACAATGCATTCTAACCGTATAGACAAAATTTAAAATATAAAGTTTTAAATACAACATATGGATATAACATTAATCCACTACAACTGTATTTCGATACACATATCGAGAACGATCGTGATACGATATATCTCAATATCACAATTATGAAGACCTATATGGCCTTATACATATATGTATAATATATATATATATATAAGTTATATCCTGTTAGACTTAGATATGTCATGCTATTAATTATATTACATTTATTAATTAGGTTCAAATATTTTAAACTTCATCATTATTAATACTTTGTATATAAAAATTTTAAACTTTTTACTATTTAAAATTTTAATTGACAATTTTAATTAGCATATATTTGTTCTAAAATAATTATTATATATATATATATATATTTATCTATTTTTAAAAACCGTTAGTTAATATATATATATATATATATATATATAATGTATCATATATATATATATATATATATATATATATATATATATATATATATATATATATATAATACTTACTTAGTAACTTATTCCCGTGACTTATGAATCGTAGGGGGAGAAAATAACAGTATTTTTAACAAGTTTTTCCATTTATAACGATATTTTGCAATCATTAAAAGTTATTGAAAGGGAGATTAGAGTATTCAAAAATATCATTTAACCAATTTGTTTTGGTCTTCTTCTTTTTCTATTACCTTCGACATAGCCTTGAAGAATTGTTTTAGACATTGAATCGTGTCAAGTTATATGTCCGAATTTGGACATTTTCCTTCGATTGATTATATCAAGAAGAGGTACATACGAGCAGACTATCTCATTTATTAAATTATTGAGCAATATATTCGTATTTCTTTCTTTATAGTTTATATTCAGGAGACGCCTGAGAACTGTTGACTCAAAACCTCGGATCTTCTTCTTTGATTATTCTAGCAGAGTCCATGTTTCACAGCCATAAAGCAATGTTGAAAGAACTAATGCGTTATATAATATAAATTTAAGTTTGAATTCGATTTCTCCGCTACGCCAGATCTTTTCTATTTTTAATAGTGCTGAAACTGCCGTATTTAATCTTATACGAATTTCATTTTTTGAGTTGCCGGAATGCGTAAGCAATTCTTCGAGGTATTTAAAATGTTACACATTTTCAATCTGTTTATCGTACATATAAATCATTTTTGTTGGATATTCTCCATTGACAAGAATTTTGCATTTACCATGATTAATTTCCATGCCGTATGTTGTCGATGTTTTTTCTATTGCATCAGTTATAGTTTTTAGTTCACTTTCGGAACCTGCTATAAGATCAATATCGTCTGCAAATCTAATTTTGTTTCAATATTATTATTTAGCAGTACGCTGTTTTTAGAAGAATTATATAGTGATCTAGTACATTGAATTATATCATTGCCTATTCCAAAAAAAGACATCTCGTGACATAAACCCTCATGCCATACTATATCAAAGGCTTTCTTGTAGTCAATGAAATTATGATAAACTTGACGTTGTTGATCGATGAATTTTTCCATTATTAGTCTGCAGTTAAGAATTTGTTCAGTTATGCTTCGATTTTTTCTAAAACCGGCTTGTTCATCGGCTAAAATATTTTCGGATTGTGGAATTAATCTGTTCAATATAATTATCATGATAATTTTGCATGTATGGTTGATAAGACTTATAGTACGATAGTTTAAGAATTTGTTGAAATCGTCTTTATTTGGAATAGGGATGATTATAGATGTTAACCATATATCTGGCCACTTGTTGGTGGACCATACTTTCTGATAAATCTTTGTGATAATATATTGTAACGCTTCACCTCCTCCTTTGTATAGCTCGCTTGGTACATTGTCAATTCCTGGTGACTTGCCAGTTGTTATATTTTATATGGCGTGGATCACTTCTGATTTAAGTATTGGTAGTGGCTGTTCATCATATTCACGGATATTGTCTGTTTCTACTTTGGCTAGGTCGGTTTTTATTGGGTAGTTATATAAATATTTGCAATATTCTGTCCATCTATCCAATTTTGCATTATCATCTTCTAATGGTATTCCGTTAACATCTTCAATATTTTATATGTTCCTATTTGTTTGATTGCGTTTATAGTATTATACTCTCTCTTGCTATGAACACCTCTTTTTAATTCATAATCAATTTGATTATATTGTGATTTCAGCCATTCATCTTTTTTATCATTCATGCTTCTTCACATAAGATTGTGCACTATTCCTTATTCCTCAACATGATTCCTTATGTTTTGTTACTTTCAATCTTCGTATGTTATCACATAATTCCAGAATCTCATCCGTTATCCATGGTTGTTTTCTCAATCTGTATTTTCCTAGAATATGTTGTGCTGTATCTATTATTGACTTTGAGATTTGTATATAAGTATTATCATTAGATAATTCATCTATATTAATATTTTTCAGTTTAGCTTCTAATTCATTGCCTGTATGTGTGTTGTTCAGTTTTTCAAGGTCAAACCGTATTATATTGCTTTTCTTCATATTTTGTGAACGTAATTTCAGTCTCATATTACAAAGAACCAGATAGTGGTCACTATTTATTATAGCACCAGGATATGATATTGTTGATGATTTGTGTATACCTGATTTGAACCTCAGAGGAGTTAGAATAAAATCTATTTGATTATGTGACCATCTGGAGAGTGCCAAGTAGCTTTTCTTGAGTCTTTTTGTGGATGGAGAGTATCAGCAAGTGTACAATTATGCTTAGTAGATAATTCGAGAAGTCCAATGCCTCTTGAATTAGTCTTGCCAAGAGCAATTTATCTACCGCATTATTCCATTATTTGTTCGAATGACCTTCTATTGAATTCCAATCACCTTATATAATTAAAATATCTTTTTTATTTGTCTCCGCCATTATTTTTTCTATATCTTCATAGAAAATTTCAATATATTTGTAATCGTAATCACTTGTAGGCGCGTATATCTGGATGATAGTCATATTTACTGGTTGTGGTAGTCTTATTGGCTAGTATTGTTGATATAATTCGGCAGGAGATTGTTTTGTAGTTTAGGATAGCTGAGGTGAGTTATTTTAGTACAATAAAAGCTACTCCTTGTTGGTGGTATTTTTCTTGTCCGCTATAGACAATATTATGGCCTTCCTCAGTTATTAATTCATCACAGTTTTTCCATCTTGTCTCCGCCAGTCCAATAATGTCCCATCGGTATCTATTTAGTTATCTTGTTAAATCATAAATGTTACCTGCTCCTATTGGTGTCCTTACGTTCAATATACCTATTGTAGTTATATTCGTTTGTAATTTTAATATTCTTTTAATTATCTTTATTTTCTGTTTGTTAATATTTCTTTAGTTTCAGTAGCTAACTTAGCACATCCATCCTTGTTATTACCTTTGGAATGCGCGGACGTCAACAATTGTTATTCCGGGAGACGTCCGATCCGGCATTGAAATATTATTATTTGTCATGTCATCTTTCAGTATGCTTAATTTCAACCATTTATATTTACCATACATTAACCATATATATATAAGTTATAGTATTAACAAAAACATTATATTTAATAATAACAAATAAAATCGATTTAAAAAAAATAATGAAATGCCAGGACAATTTTTTAACAATATTTAAAAAATATTTTGAGATAATAAATATATTATAAATATATGCTTAAATTATTTGTTTGCTAATGATAGTTATATTTTTCAAACTTTATTCTTAACATTTTTATAACAATAACGGAATACAATATTCACTAGACTTCAACACGAACACATACGTTGCATCGGATCATACTTGGAAGGACATGGAATACATGGCATTTATCGCGATCTGTATGTTCGGTATTCAGGGGATATGTTACGCTAGGAATAGAGCGCGTGATGATATCGATCGCCCCGATGAATACCTCGGTGCTTGGTACGGCGTCGGGGAAGATTCGTTGAAGAAGTGCAGGTTTCCTTTTGAATACAGAGGCGTTATGTACGATGAACATTGCGTAGCGCTTTCGAAACCTTGGTGTTCGACTGTTACACACGGCCGATATGGAAATGCTATAGGGATATGTTCTAAAGTTGTACAACTTAATAGAATTGTAATACCTGTTACCTATTCATTTGACGATACTTCTTCTGATATTTGTTACAAATTGACTAACATGGAACCTACCAGACATATCAAAGCTACGTTTTATTCTCAATTAAAAACATCTAGAGATTGTCAATTTCTCTGCAGTAGTTTCACTACGTGTAAAGGAATATTCTTTATTCCTCGATATCGTAAATGCTTCATAGATATTCGTGGTGTGGGTTTAATGTTTAAATATAAGGTTATTTTAAAGGTTCAATATTATTATAGGTATGATTGTAATAATAATATTGCAATTAAACCATCCTCAACTGTATCGGTTGTTGATAATAGTATGTTTACTGAATCATATACAACTATATCTCACATTGATACTAACAGGGTTAGAGAAACACCTACAACTGTGTCTCATATTGATAATGATATTGTTCTTGGGTCACCTACTACTGAATATCGTATTGATACTACTATTATAACTGAACAATTATCTCCTATTGATAATAAATTCGTTAATGAATCATCTACATCTGTATATCACTGTGTTGACAAATTTACCATGAAAATCAACACCACGGTATCAGGTGGTATCCATATTAATACCGCAACAACAGTAGATCTATGTAAACAACGATGTTTATCTTACGATGCAAGTGACACCAAAGACTTTTGTGTTGGATTTCATTTCGTTGCAATTGAAGAACCCATTAAATGTTTCCTGCATACTGACAAGTTTGAATTTAGTGTTACAAGAACTGATGAACATAGTAATCACTATACTAGACATGCCTGCATTTCTGCAGGTAATTATGAATTTAATATATATATATATATATATATATATATATATATATATATATATATATATATATATTTATATATATATATATACATACATACATATAAATATATTATCAAATAAATTAACATATAAATTAATGTTTATATACACTTCCAATTTACTTTTTTATTAATAATAAGAATATTTTTATATAAATCCAATAATATCTATTATAAGATAAGTAAACTACATTTCCATTGTACACTATTTTAATTAATAATATATTATCTCTTCATTAATATAATTATAACTAAAATTTATATTGTATATTTTCAATAATATCCATTTATAAATAGTATTAATTCTAAATATTGGGATACACTTCACTGATTTATTCTAGTTTTATTTATTTACATTTTTATTGATTTCATTGTTTATATTTATTATATAATAGGTATATCTTCATTATAAATATATTTATACATTATACTATATAGTTTCTTAAATTTATATTATATATATATTACTCAATCATAGTTACCCCACCTATATCTGTTTTCTTAAGTTTTTTTCGTCCGCCACATATATCTATCATATCTAAACTACTAAATGCATCCTCTTCGATATCTCGAGATAGGGATCCCTCCGATCATGTTCCACTATCTATGTTTAAACTTTATTCCGATTATCTATGTCCAACTATCTGTAACATCATCTCATATTCCCTAAATTCCGGTACTGTCCCTTCAATTTTTAAACAAGAAATAATCACTCTCATTCTTAAAAAATCTTCACTCGATCCTGATTCACTTCTCAATTATCGCCCAATTTCTTAGCTACCTTTGATGAGTAACATTTTGGAAAGAGTTGTCTCTCATCAACTAATCTCCTATTTAACCGCCAATAATCTCCATATTCCTCAACAAAGTGGTTTTCGCCGAGGCCATCCACAGAAACAGCACCACTAAACGTAATTTATGTAATCACTTCTACCCTTAATACTAAAAACTGCTGTCAACTAGTAATACTGGACATATCCATTGCTTTCGATAAGCTTGATCACAAAATTCTTCTGTCCCGTCTACACCTGCTTGGAGTTAGATACCTTACCCTCTCATTGTTTACTTCATATCTATTTGACCGTAGTAGCAGTGTAAAAATATATAATTCTTTTTCTTCCCCTTCTCCTATGAAATATGGTGTTCCCTAGGGATCAATACTCGGTCCTTCACTTTTCTCAATTTATTTATACCCATTACCATCCATAATATCTAAATATCCAAATATATATTACCATCTGTATGCAGATGACATACAACTATATATGTTTCTTCCAACTAATTCTTCACCAGGTCTCAATAATCAAATCTCTATAGATTATATTATAATTATATTATAATTGTGCTAATGACATTAAAGAATGGCTTATTTCTAATAATATTTTCCTTAATACCTCCAAAACTACATTGTTGAATCTTTCTCCATCACCAACTTACTTGCCTCCTTTTCTTATTGATAATATTGTAATATCTCCTTCTCCTACTGCATCTAATTTAGGTGTACTTTTTGATTCTACACTTTCCTTCATTCCTCATATTACTGCCATCACTAAATCTGCAAATTATAATCTATTTAGAATTAGAAAAATACGAAAATCAATTACTGTATCTCTTACTAAAACTCTAGTTAATTCCCTTGTACTCTCACGTATAGATTACTGTTCCTCGATCCTTATAAATCTTCCATTAGCATCTATCTATCCCTTAAATCGAGTTATTCGTTCATCAATCCGTACAACATATAACCTACGTATTCGAGATCATTCCTCTACTTTCTCATACCAACACCTATCTCCATGGTTCACATTTAACAAACGCTCTGCTTATCGCATATTATATATTGTTCATTCCTCAATATACTCTTCAAATTGCCCTTCATATATTTCTGCTTCTCTAGTACAAAGAATTCCCCTTCCATCACTTAGAAACCATGCATCTCACCTTCTATCTACCCCTATTCTATGTCTCTCACAAATGAATACTCGGGCACTGAGTTATATTGGTCCTAAGCTATGGAATTCACTCCCGCCCTATATTAGATCCATAAAATCGCATAAAACATTCATGAAATATATACAACAATTGATCTCAGGTGGGAACCTGAATTACTAATATTGTTTGTCATTATTATTTTATTTATTAATTTCCGTACGGCTTATTCTATTTTATTTTATTATTATTATTGGTATTTATTGTTTAACTACTTTTATTATGTGTATTCTATTATATACACTTATGAGAAATCATTTATGATTTATTGAAGTGTCTAAATACACATTCAATCAATCAATCAATCAATATATATGTTATATAAATTATCATTAAATATTGATTTTTAACTATTATTAATTATTGATTATTACTATGTACCCGATTTATTATGACACATTATTTAAATTAATTCAAGATTTATCAAACAAAATTGATAAATTGAATGATAAAGTTGATTATCATACAAACATAATTTTAAATTTAATAAAGGAACATATTATATTTAAAGAAACAATAAATAATAGTAAAATGCAAATTAATAATAGTATTAATAACGATAAAATAACTGATACACTTAAGGATATAGAGAAAAATAAAGATATAACTTATAATATAATATTTATAAAATCAAATATATTCTAATTTAAAAACTGATTTTAATAATACCAATAATTTTACATATTTTATTAATACAAAATTCGATACAAGGTTATCATATAATAATATTTTACATATACATAAATTACATTCTAATAACAATACAGAATCAGACATAGATGATGAATCTGACGATATAAATACGTGTAACAAATATATATTAAGTTAAATAGTTTTTAGACTAAATTACAAATATTTAAAAATAAAAATAAACTATGTATTACAAAATTATATATAAAACAGCAATTACCTTTAAATAAACATAACATATTTTATAAAACAAGACAATTAAGAAAATCAAGAATAATAAATAAAACGTGGGTATATGAATATACTGTATATATTAATACTAATGATGAAGATTTAAAAATAGAAATCAATTGGATGAATAAAATAATTAAATTGAAATACAGTGGGTATATTTATTTATTTTTCTTCGTTGATTATATTTATATTTCATTTATACTTTATATTTACTTCATAATATTCATAATATTTATATATGTAATATCAATTAATATTTTAAATTTATTGCATTTTCATTTACAAGTATTAAACATTTAATTATGTTGTATAGTTTTATTTATTTTTTCACTCACTTCAAGTTTATTCAATATTACATTTTTATTAAAATTATATAAAAGTATATAGTTTTTATAGTTTTTATTTATTTTATTCAATTCAGGTTTATTTTGTATCCACTTCTTGCTTATTCAATACTACATTATTTTTTTAACATTATATAACTAAATTAATTATTCTTATAATTCTTATAACTATATCTTTTATTTGCTTCTTTATTTATTTTGTATCTATATCTTTATTCTTTTATATATATATATTATTCAATTTTAACTTTATAAATGTGTACTCTATGAATTTGAATGAAATCTATCGTAAATTTAATGTTGATCAATTTAATAATTTTAGTTCTAATAATGATAGATTTAATAATAATTTCTCAAATTGTGATTTTATTTTTCAAAATGAATATAAATTATTATCTATTTACCTCTAATGAATAGATATTTAATTCCAATAAAAGTAATTTGTTTAATTTATTTATAATAATTTGTTTATAAATATTATTAACATCAATATTAGTAGTTTGAAAAAAAATGATAAATTAATTATGTTTTTTGATATGTTTAATGATGATTTCGATATAGTTTCAATGAATGCCAGACGTTTCGTATATCGGACGTTTCGTATAAGACGTTTCGTATAAAAATATCAGACGTTTCGTATAAGAATTCCAGACGTTTCGTATAAAAGATGTTTCGTACAAACGTTTCGTATAATAATTTCAGACGTTTCGTATAAGGAATTTATAAGTTTGTTATCTATTAAATAGTTAATAATTAACTTTATAAATAATTGTATTCCTATTATAATATTTGTATATATATATATTTATTGAAAGTAAAAAAATATTATTATAAATTTAGACTGTGAAATATTATATTTATATTAATATTTATATCGGAAGTTTCGTATACGAATTTCCTATTGTGTTTAATATTTATTTATATTTTTTTAATTACTATATAATTGGGATATTGCAATATTTATTTTAATATATATATATAATTAACTTATTGGGTATCGTTACTTTATTTATATATTTTAGTTATAATACAATATATTATTATATATGGGTTTGTAATAAGTAAACAACTTTAACAACTCGTTATATGATTTTATTTATAAAGGTATAGCAAAGGGCTTTTGGTATATCTTTAATATAATGTATACTAATACATTTCATGAGATACAATTATACATCAAATAAACGATTATACATCAAGTATACAATATATAAATATATAAATATACATCTGAAAGTTTGTTCATCAAATAATGGAACATTTTCGATTCATCGTATAACAAATTTATTAACCTATGTGAATATATAAATACATATTTTTTATAAAATAATATTATTCACAACATTTTATAAATTCAAACTATAGTTTCAAATTATAATAAAAATTATATAAATTCAAATTATAATTTCACCAATAAGTATATTATATATATACTATTATAATAGTATAATACCCTTAAGGGTTAACAATTGTTAATACTATATAGTGTATAGAGTATACAGTGTATATATATACCTACTATATATAGTATATAAATACTATTATTTGTATGTGGTATTAATAGTAGAATATCAAATAATGTATTTCCTTTATAGTGCCCGTATATATTCGCAATTCATATGTAAGCGTATTTACGAATTTCATATATAAAATAATAGAACTCCTATTAGTAATTTTATTTGTAAGGACCACATACTCTAGTTAATTGCAATTTAAAATATATGGGCGTATACGATAATAATTGGTGGATAGTTCACAAAATCATATAACGAGTTGTTAAAGTTGTTAACTTATTACAGATCCATCTATAATAATACAATTGTATTATAACTAAAATATATAAATAAATTAACGATACCCAATAAATTAATTATATATATATATATATATATATATATATATATATATATATATATTATAATAAAATATTTTAATTATAGTAATTAAAAAAATTTAAATATATATTAAACACAATATCTGAAATTCGTATACGAAATTTCCGATATAAATATTAATATAAATATAATATTTCACAGTCATAATTTATAATAATATTGTTTTACCTTCAATAAATATATATATATATATATACAAATATTATAATATGAAGACAATTATTTATAAAGTCAATTATTAACTATTTAATAGATAACAAACTTATAAATTCCTTATACGAAACGTCTGAAATTAGTATACGAAACGACTGTACGAAATGTCTTTTATACGAAACGTCTGGAATTCTTATAAGTAACGTCTGATATTTTTATACGAAACGTCTTATACGAAACGTCCGGTATAAGAAACGTCTGTCACCCGTTTCAATTACCTAAACATGGTTGGGTGAAAATAATATTTTTAATATTCTTGGTTAAAATCATATTTTTTCAAGTCGTAAACATAAAAGTGGAAGTGGTGTTATAAGGGCAGGTGCGCCTATTTTTAATTGTAATGTATTAGATAAAAATTGGTTTACTAAAAAGGCTACTCCTACTTCAATATTTAATATTTTTTTTTAATTAAAAAAAAAAAGTATTAATATATATAGCTCTATAATAAACCTAATTACGAATTTTTATATTATCTAAAAAAAAGAAGATATTATAATTTGTTAATTAAATGTTTTAAATTTGTTATTTAATGTTTAATTTTACTATAGAAATAAATAAATGATTAAATTAAAAAATTGAAGTTAGGAATACTATTTAGTAATAAATGTAGTATATAGTGAGAACAAAATGTAGTTTAAATATATTTAAATTATAGTTAAACATAAAACAAGAGTAGTTCTTTAATATTTAGAATTTAAAAAAAAACATGAAACTGAAGAATATTGGTGTAAAGGATAAATAATGATAAATTATATTTATATAATATTATATAAAAGCTGAATATTATTTGTCAATAACATCTATATCATGATGAAATTAATCTAGAATATTTAATTATAAACAGTTTTTAATAGATATATACATGTTTTAGTAGCTATATATAATCACATATTTATTTAATTAATTTATTAATAATTTATAATTAACAACAGATCTCTTGTTTCTCGAATCTACATATATTAATTTATATTATCATTTTATATTAAATAAAATTACAAGTTTAATTGCATTTAAATAAAAATAAATAAATACTCTCATTACATTTATTTCTATGCTCCTGATGATATTCAGAGTTTTTTTGATACTAAATTTATATATTATTATGAATGTATACATATATATTATATCAATTAAATTATATAAAATATAATGATATATTAATATATGTATATCTAAATTATAATTATAGAGTACTAAATAGTATTAATATAATTTGGAAAATAAAATTTTATAAAATAGTTTAAAAATAATAATTATAATGATTAGTATAATAAATTATTATACTATATTATTATAAATAATAATAATTCAAACCACATTTTTATATTTTTCTATACATAATGAATACTTCTTTCTTGAATAAATTGATTTTTTTAGATAATTTTAATATAATTAAAGATAATATATTATTAGTTAAAATAAAATATATTGTAAATTCCATATTGAGATAGAGTTATATAAATCATAATAAAATAATACTTATTTATATAATAAGATAATACATGAATTATCGAAGAGTACATTTGTTATTTTATAATACTTTTTCAATCATTCAATAATATAAAATATATTATATATACATTTTATTAGATATTTAAATTATGAAATATTTAGTAATTAATATTTTATAATAATTTTGATTTTTGTACATTATGTGCATTTTTTGTAAACGCTTGTATTTTGTATTAATATATCGTTTTATATTCTAATTTGTTGACATATTTATAATAACATATTTATAATAACATATTTACCTACAAAATTTATATTAATATTAATAGTTTTTTTTTAAATTTAATATCAAAAAAAATATGCGCACCTGCCCTTAATCTATATAAGTGAAAATTATAAGTTAAATATACAATTTACCATTTAAAATAACTATTATAACAACATATCAATTGAAATTATTATTGAAAAATCAAAAAATATTCGTTTCAGTACTATATATTTTTATACTACTTTAGATAATATAGCTAACTCAACATTTATTGATTTCTTGATAAATAATTGTAAGTAGTATGATATTAATGATAAACAAATATTATCTATGGAGACTTTAATATTGATCTAGTGCATATACATACTAGTAAAGTAGATAATACCTTTTTGATACACAAAATTCATTAGGTTGTACCCTTAAAAAAAGCTTTAGCTTAATTATACCCATAGTAATCGTCCAACTAGAATCAACACTAAAGATAATTCTTCATATATAATTGATAACATATATACAAATAATAATCATTGAATAGATTTTCAAGAATAATTATTTTTGATATATCAGACCATTTTCCAATTATTTTAAATTTACAATTTTCTAACAAACTCCAAAATACAGTTAAACCTCCTAACATTAAACAAAACCAAATTAATGATAAAACCATGTTTATTCTATTTGACATTTTATTTAAAAATAAACTGGATATTCATAAAAACAAACTATGCAGAAAACTCCTGGAATTTATTCTTGGATTACTTTATATTATATTATGATAGATACTGTCCTAAAATGAATAAAGTGACACACACAAATAAATTCATTCCAAGGAATTATGATATTAAAAAGGTTTGTAGGAAAAAATGTTATTAAATAAAATATATAAAACATATAAATCTGCAAATGACTTATTTATTTATAAAAATTTTAAAATAATACAACATCCTTAGTTCGTGAAGCTAATAAAAAGTATTATACAAATATGTTACAAAATTGCTCTGATACAAAAAATATACGGAATGTATTAAATAATATACTAAATGTTATAAAATATTAACTAACTTCCTAACAACTGTTAATTTTAATATTAATAATGTCAATATTATGGAATCTAAACAAATTTCTAATTGATTTAATTCTTTTTTTTAATATATTGATACTAATTTAGATAATAATATAAATAATTGTAATAATTATGTTTTCAAAATGTTTTACCTGAACCTAATAAACATAGTTTATTTCTAACACCAGTGAGATCTGAGAAAATTATTAAAGTGTAAAATGATTTCAAGCCAAAAAAATCAAGAAGCCATTATAGCTCATTTTATTTTTAGTTTATATAAATGATATTACAAAATCATCTTTAATATGTAATTTTACTATGATAGCAGATGATACAACTTTATATTTTGAAAATAAATCTGCAGAAATACTTAATTATAATTTTCAAACTGAATTAAAAAAAATAATAAATGGTTAATCTATAATAGATTATCATTAAATTTAAATAAAACTTGCTATATGTTAATAAATTCAAGAACTATTATAGATATTAATTTAAATAACATAAATATTAAAAGCGTTACATTTTATAACTGTTTTGGTGTAATTATTGATGACAAATTGAACTGGAAAAAAATATATTGCATTTGCAATCAAAACTAAAAAAAAAGTATATGGATTACTAATATTTTTCCAAATTTATTGATAAAAAAGCATTATTTCATATATATAATTCCATATTCTTGTCTAATATAAAGTATTGTAACATGTTCTGTGGAAATGCATATACATCAAATCTATATAATCTATGCATATATATTCTTAAAAAACGAATGATAAGGATTATATGTAAGACACATAATTTAAAATATACTAGAGGTCTATTTATTGGAAATTCTTTATTAAAACTTAATGAAATCACATATATAAATGCATGCGAATTCATGTTTTAGTTTTCAATAATCGCCATCCTTATATAATTAATAAAACATTGTCTTTAATATCAATATCTAACAACACTATGAGTTTAAATAATGTCTCTATTTTTAATTTCAAAAATGTGGGTAGACGAATTTTAATATATGTTGGACTAATTTCTTGGAATAAACTTGATAATATTTTTTTAAATATTTCAAATTATTTAGGAAATGATTGTATACGAACGTGTTATCTTCATATTCAGTATATTTATAATCTATTTTATATTTATTGTTAATGTAATCTTTTATCTTGAATATTTTATAGTATGGTATTTATACTAAGATCCATTTTTATTCTTATTTTAATTTATTGACGTTTATGTAATAATTGAATACCATTTCGTTTTTAATTTTACATTATTTTATCTTAATAATATTAATAATATTATGTTACTGAACTTTTATATTTTAATTTACTTTCTTGTATTATTTTTTTTTACTTATTGACGTTTATGTAAAAATAAAAAATAAATTAAATACCATTTGGTATTTTTTGTTAACATTTTGTATTTTCCTTATTTTATTTTCCTTCTTGACTAATACTATTATTTGATTTTATTGTTAATTACAGAAACTTATTGTTTTGAGTATTTTCTTTAATATGTGAATTTACTTCTTTGTGTTCATTCTTCTTATTGACATTTATATAAAAATTAATTTTTTAGTTTAAAAAAAAAATAATAATATATAAAAAATATATAAATAAAAGTTTATATATAAAGTTTTTGTTACAATCTTTCTGAATATGCTTTTTGTTCTATTTTATCCTTTTTTATTTCATTTAAACTATGTTATCTATATTTTTATTTAGTCATTCTTTTATGGTAATTATTATTTATTTTAGTTATTTATTTACAAATAATTAAATGATGATTTCATAATTGTATAGCAAGTTCAAACAATTTATATTATTTTCTATATTATTCATTGTGTCAATTATTATTTTATTATATTTTATTTATATAGTGTATTTGGACTTGCTTTAAAATAATTGTCTGGATACGCTTTAGCTTCTATAAAAACCCGGGTGTAAACCTAAATCTGAAATCTTTTAATATATATAATCCTATATATATATATATATATATATATATATATATATATATATATATATATATATATATATATATATATATATGTTATATGTATTATTAAGATATAACATATTCTATATAATTACTAATTTTCATTATATTTATTATCCTAATATAGTGGCTGTATTTGAAAAAGAAAGTAGCTATATTAATGTATGGAAATACATATTCGGTTAGTTAAAATATATCACCCTACTTTTGTATATATTAATATAGTATTAGTAAAAGTATTATTATTAAGTATATTCAGTGTACATTTAATTATAAAAGCATTATTATTTATATAGATAATTATCATAATAAAATTATAATTTTGATTATAAAATAAATTAATATTAAAATTTAAAAATAAAAAAAAAATATAAAATATATGCATTCATAATAAGAAATATATGACCTTCTGTTAATATATCTACAATAATTAATTATATATAATTATATATATATATATATATATTATCTTTATTAAAACGTATCGTATAATTTATAAAATCATTTGATTATCTGATTACCTATCCCGTAGCGTTGAGCCGCAGGAGCGCTGATGAATCTCTCACAATTTGACTCCACTTTTTTCTGATCGGTTGTTGCTCCAATGGCGTCACATGCATTTAGTCATGTCCTGTATGTTGTTGGAACTTTTCAGTATCGTACGACCTGACTTTCTTGTGCCATTTACAGGACCTTGAAGGAATATTTTTATGTATAGTTATCGTCAAGAATTATATGATCATACCACGGTAGTTTTCTCTCCTTCACTTTTGTTATTAGGTCTTTGATATTGCCGATTATAATGAAAACTCTGTTTCTGACTTCCGTATTTGTAATTCTGATTGTATATGATAATTTGAGTAATCTTCTTAGACATCTGAAATCCATTGATGTTATTCTTCTTTGAAGTTATTTGCTGATTGTCCATGATTCACATGCATATAATAATATTGAACTTACAAGTGAATGTAAGAAACGAATGTAACGTTAAGTTTCTATCGTATCAAATCGGAATAAGTTGTGTTAATGAGACTCTCATTTAGGCAATTATTGAAAGGATTTCCTTTGTCGAGCCTCTATCATCTAAGATGGAGCCTAATATTTAAAATATCGACTATTTCAATTACTTCACAATAATAGGAGATACTATTATTGAATTACCCTTCACAGTTTTTTATGATTTTTGTCTTGTTTGTATTGATTTCCATGCCATAAGTTCTTGAAGTATAATCTATTTTGCTGATCAAATTAACAAGTTAGTTTTCCAGTTAGACCGTCGATATCATCCGCAAATCTTAGATTTGTAATTACTCTTCCTCCAATAGATAACGTACTTTTATGGTCTAGTAGAAATCATCTACAAAAAATCATCTAAAAATTATAAAATAATAAAAAAAAGATATATATCTATATTAAAATAACATACTTTTACTAATAGTATACAACATATAACATAAATAAAACATAGTTCAAAATACTAATAATCGCATATAATCTTTGACATTATTTTCATATTTTATTTTCTAAGATATTTTATAATAATCTAGTTATAAAATAAATTAAAAAACGAAAATATATCAGAATTTTTTCTAAATTCAAAATATTATATAAAATATTTTTACAAGTAAAATATTATGTAAGTAAGTACAAATTAAATTTTTAAAAAGATTAATATAAAATGTTGCTAATAACTTAAATGAATGTTAATTTACAACCAAATGACTCTAATGTCCATTTGAAGCGGCTATCATGTTAATGCATCCATGGTTTTAACAAGATGAACTTGTTTATAGATATTATATGTTCATCGGGGTATCCGTTTTTTCAACTTAGGTTTCAATGGGATTACTTTAGCAGCAGTTTCCTTACATGCATATTACCATTTCTGTTTATTAATTTATAAAATGAATATTTGAATCCATCGTTTGAAAAAGTTGTGCATTAAGGTATCCTCCTATTATCAGTACATTATGCATTGGTATCTGCCTTGTTTATGATGTGAGATATGTATAAAATCTTTCAGTTTCTTGTTCATCACTACAATTTGTCGGACTATAACATGATATATCTTTTGTCTGTGGATTTCTATCAAAATTCATTATCATTATTATGGGTATTATTGTATCTACACTAGATATTGCAGTATATGCCTCGCGAGGACTAACAAACATTCCGATATCTCAAGTTGCGGCGTTGATACTATTATTCCAGGCTTAACAAGTTAGTAATTTCCATTTTCCTATTACATGTTTCTTTAGAGTATGTCATTGTGAATGAATCTATTTTCTTATATGCATATTATATCCTGTTTCGTTACCTCGACTGAGGCTGGTATTGGTAGCCAAGTTCTGGTATTTTCCATACTTCAGTTATAAGTTTAAAAAAAAATCATCTAAGTTTCTGGATGGAAAGACATGACTCCAAAATCAATGTATTTTTTATTTATATGTAATTACCAATATATATTTATTTCATAAAATTATATATGCAATATTTATATTAAAATAATATATTTTGTATATTTATATTAAAATTATATATTTTTTAAATATATATTAAAATATATATACTTTTTTAATTACACAATGAGTTTTATCCATATTATTTATCTAAGAGATTTGTATTGGGTGACCATAGAAAAGTATTATCGCATATTATTCGAATTTATATTTTCGATTTGTTGTTATTCATCGCTAAATTAAATAATAACATTCATTATCGATTACAAATGAAACTATATCAATGTTATAAATTGAAAAAATTCATTATCAAATAATTAAATATTTATGTAAAATAGATATTAAATAATGAGTACTCAATAAATACGTATTATACCTAATACTACGTATTATACTTATATTATCAAATTGTTTCTATATTTAAGATAAATTGTAAATCAATATTTTTCTCTCGTATTTCAATATATATATATATATATATATATATAAATTTTTATATACATATAACTCAGAAGGGTGTCAAAATAAAAAATATATGGAATATTAAAAATGAATTTTTCGACCTCTTCATCATCGTATTGAGCCAAACTAAATAAAATATAATAAACTCAAACTAATAATAAAAATATGAATAAAATATTAAAATAAAACTAATAAAAACAATAAAATATATTAACTATAAAAGTCAACTATCGGGCTTCTTGAAATAATCATATTGGCATTTCCTCGGTGCATGGCTACAGCATGCTTTTGATAAATCTAGTTTAGCGATTTATCTCTATTTTCCACATGCTTATCAGCCCATCGTTTAGAAATATAGCAAATTATATCTTTAGCAATTTGACCCCAAGTACCAAATGTTTCAGCAACGAAAGGGAGAAAAATAATACCTGCATCATGACAATTTTTTTAAATTGTTCTCATCTTTAGATTTTTCCCGCTCACCAGCTGCAAAACCAGCCTCAATTGCCGCACTTAAAATAGTAGTATTCTGCAGCGGAGAGGTGATTGATACATCGATGGCGGCTGATTTTCCTAAAGACCAGTTTGTTACTGAAACATCTCCAGGTCTTCGAATAGTACCTGGGATCAAATTAGCTGTTTCTAAAGATGGGGATAAACCTGCTGATTTCATTATATGGTATAGAGTATCTCGTACATAAGTATGCCTATTAGATCGTTCGCTCTCAGCTCCACATATCAGGCTATGGTCTCCATAAATATCAAGTAGTGTTTTGTTGCAAGCTGGACATGTACGAGATATGCTATAGAGAGGTAGGCCCAACATGTGTCTAAGGAGTACTCTAAATTCAGTGGAATTAAAACACAGTCCCATTGAGGGATTTGGGATGGCTAGTAACCATGCACCTGCATGATCTCCCGATAGCGAAAGTAGCCTAGCTTTATTTCGAGTAGTGGAGCGGTTGAGTAGGTTACCTTTACTTTTTAAATAAATAGGAGTACATAATTTCTTCTGTAAGCCAATTCGTTCATCTAGAATTTCCTTAGCATTTAAACAACCCAAAGATGTAATCTTAGAAATTGAATCCTTCAAAATACCATCTATGTCTAATGAAATTGATAAATTTGAAATAAAAGGTATCGCTTGGCTTACAGAAGATAGATACGCTGCTGGAGCTATGTTGCATGCATAAATACAAGATATTGATATATATTGAAATACGAGAGAAAAATATTGATTTACAAGTTATCTTAAATATAGAAACAATATATATATATATATATATATATATATATATATATATATATATATATATATATATATATATATATATATATATATATATATATATGAATAGTATACTTAATTATTTAGTATGCTTTTCTAATAATAATATTATTTTCAGATTTTTTCGACATATATTTAGACCAACAATAAATCAGCCACATATTGTTTGAGTCTATAATATCGATACAATGATGTAGAAAATATGGTAAACGCATTCCACATAGATTATTTCTAAAAGAAGGTGTGCAAAATAAATAACTTAAACTAAAAGTATTAAAACATGATTAAATTAGATAAAATTAAATTTTTAAAAAAGTTTATCGATATTTTAAAATTACGGGGACAGTTAAATAGAAAGATAAGTATTCAAATCATGATAATCGCTAGAATTATAAATCATATATATATAGTATACTATTATATTTTTTTGTTTAGCTAATAGTTGGTTATAATATGATATGTATAGATTTATATCAACTTGTAAGAGTAGCTTTATTCAATATGAATTAGAGATATAATGGAGTTAATAGGGTAAATAAATAAATAATGTAAACAAAGAATATAGAATATATAATTGTTGTCATGAATCATAATTTTAATATGGAGAATATAATAATATACCATATTAGTATTATATATGCCTACGTGGTAATATAATATATATGTTGGATATTTTCAAACAAAACTAGGATTGTCCATTCAATTAACAATGATAAAATATATATTTATTATCTAAAGGTTATATAATTGATTTAGATATACTATATATATATATATATATATATATTTAAATATATAAATTAATATTTACATATTAACTATTTCATAATATTACAGGTGTTATGATATTATGTTGTATAGTTTGCATAATATATTATATTAAAATAAAAAGAGTTATGAAAAGGTTAATATCACTACTAAGTTTAATCAGTTAATATAATTATTAATTATGTACAATAATATAATTCTTAATCTTATTTAGTTTACTAATACGCGCATATATATCCGCGGATTATATGTTTGTTATTTAGATTAAAATAAGATCAATTGTTATATAAGATTAATTAATAATTGTTAGGCTATTTTAAATGATAATACAGATTAGTATATATATATATATATATATGTCTAGATATTATTGCATTAATTTTTAGATAGTTAAATTATGAATTTTAATTTTAAATTATGTAAGATAATTAACCTAATAAATTAGGATAAAATAATTAAAAAATGGTTATAATGGTTTATTCCGAAAAATATTAGAATATAAATTCAATTTTGAAACATATATATAATATATAAAATAGTAGTTATCTATTTATATTTAACATAATAAATTGTAATGTATACAACTATTTTTAATTTAAGTTAATTTAATATCACAACCTAGCATATTTGTAAAAGTAATAATTAAAATTCAGTCTTTGAAATACATAATATAATTTATTTGAAGGATGTATTCTATATATTCTATAACATAATAGTTTGTATTGTTATAAAATATTGTATACCTACATATAATTAAAAAATTGGTTTACAATTGAAATGTAATATTACATTTACATACACTACTTATACGTAGTATAATATCAACAAAAAGTTAGCCTTTGGGTTAAATAATATATATATATATATATATATGTGTGTGTGTGTGTGTTCGTGCGTATAGGCTTATTTATATATATGTACATATATGCGTGATTATTTGTGTTTTGTATATATATATATATTCCTATGTATGTACGACGTGCATTGTATGTATATGTGTGCCTTGTATTAGTACGATATTGATTATTATTAATATTATGACACCCATTTTATTATTACACTAATACATAACATTATTTAATATATAAATTAATATATACAATTAATATAAGCATTATGTGTATTATATGTAATCATATATGCATATATTTATATATATATATATATATATTCTAAGTTCTCGGGTCTTTTTTATTTTTATTTATTTGCGTCCTCTATCAAATAGTATTAACAAGTTATCTAACATCAGTTATCATAGCTATGCTGATGATATTCAGATCATCATTAAACTTCACATTAATTCGCCTATCTCTAATGTAGAACTCATACACAAGCTATAGAGTGTACTTCAGAAATTATGAATTAGCGTCTTAGAAACGATCTGCTAGTAAATATATCGAAAAATGAACTACTTAATTTATCTCGAATACCGACTATTTTCCCATCTGTAGTTATTGATGGTAAAGTGATACTACCTTCTGATTCAGTCCGTAACCTCTGCGTCATTATTTAAAGTAATTTATATTTTGGTCGCACATGAATTTTATATTATTAATTCCTTATTATATAATATTACTAAACGCGTATTACTAGAAAACTAATTAATGCCATTGTATTATCTGGAATAGATTACTGTGGATCACTTTTTAGTGACATAAATAGTACTGATATAAAAAAGTAAATAGGATTATTCGCGATTCTATACGACTTATTTATAATATTAATCGCCGCGACCATATGTTTACGTATATTTACTAATATAATATTTAGTAGATTTTATTTAGAAAACGATTCAATCACAGTATACTATTATTAGCACAAAAATCCTGGATATCTAAACAATTTTTTCAAATATCTAGCGATATTAAGCCAAGTCAGAATATCGGATGCTGTTATATAAGAATAACTTACTTTACTTTAATCCATTGACTCGGAAATCGTAGGGAGAATCAAAACTTTGCTGGCAACAAAACATTGTCTTCGCCATTTATCACGATTATCAACTTCTAACAAAATATCATCTATTTCCATTTTCGTCCACTCTTTAACATCATCTATATATTTTCGTGTCGGCCTACCTCTTTTTCTTGATACTTCACCCATTCCTTATAGTTTTAGTGATGCTATTGTGTCTAGAGGTATGACAGGACCATTTTAGATTTCGCTGATTTATAGTCTTTTAGCTCAAATGTACCAATTAGTATATTCATTTTATTTTTGACATTTATATTGGTTTTTCCTTCTTTGTATCTTATGCATAATAGTTTCCGGTGTGATTTGTTTTAAAAAGCTTGAATTTTCTTGGTTATATTAGCATTCAAATTCCACAATTCACAGCCATAAGTCAATATTGATAAAATAAATGATCGATATAGGTTGTACTTTAGTCTGCATATTATATGAGTGATCTTCCAGATAGTGGTTAATCTCACCATAGCTGATGTTGCTTGCGACAGTCTTATTATTACTTCCTGATCACATGTTCCATTTTTGTAAGAGTTACTCCTAGATATTTTAATTTTTCGACTTCTTCCAGTTTGCATCCGTAAAGATATATATCTGCATGTTGATTTTCGTTGCTGTTTATCATTACTTTACTTTTTTCGATACTAATTTCCATGCCATATTTGCTAGCGTTATTTGAAAGTTTGTCCGTAAGCGCTTGTAGTTCTTGGGTATTTCCATCAATTAAGTCTATATCATCTGCGAATCTTAGGTTTGATATTGAAAGGCCAATTGATATGGATGAAGTATGCTTATTCTTATATCGGTCATTATCTCTTTAAGAAATACATTGAATAGTACAGGTGATAGAAGACATCCCTGATGTACTCCAACTATTGTTTTGAATGTGCTGCCTTCTATGTTATTTATTAGAACAACGCTTGATGAATTACAATAAAGATATTTTATCATTTAAATAATATTGCTGTTTATGCCATACTTTTGTAGTGAAGACCATAATCCGTCATGCCATACACGGTCAAAGGCTTTCTTAAAATCGATAAAATTATGATATAAGTTCTTTTGGCTCTCTATGTGTTTTTCCATTAGGATTATGCAGTTGAATATTTGTTCGACTGTGCTTCTTCCTTTGCGAAATCCTGCTTGCTCATCAGAAAATATACGCTTAAATTGTGGGTTCAATCTATTTAGAATACTTCTTAGAAAAATGTTGCTTGAGTGCGATATTAGACTCAAATTTCTATAGTTTTCACATTTCCTGAGGTTACCTTTCTTGGGGATGGGTATAACTAAAGATTGAGTCCATTATGCTGGCCATTTCTTCATAGACCATGATTTTTTGCATAAGTCAGTGAACACATTGACAATTGCAACTCCTCCATATTTTAGTATCTCGCTAGATATGTTATCATTTCCAGGCGATTTTCCATCCTTTAAACTTTTGATAGCATTTATAACTTCGTCTTTAAGTATTGGTAACTCATAATCTTGGTCCATGCTATTACGCTGTAAGACGTTGATGTCCGGATTAATTGGTTGATTATATAATTATTGACAGTATTCAGTCCACCGATTTACTATGGCATGTTCTTCTGCCAAAGGTTTCCTTTGCTTCTCTTCTATTATTGATGACTGTCTATGTACTGTTTTTGTAAGAGTTCTAGAGTTTCATAAGCTATTTTGCTGAATCTTCCGTATTTCATATCTTCATCGATTAGTTTACATTACGATTGAATCCAGTTATCTTTCGTTCTTATTATTAACTTGCGAATTTCTATGTTAATTTCTCTATATTTATCATTAAGTTCAGGTTTTCCTTTCTTAGCTGATTTAAGAGTTCTTCTTTTATCAAATAGGTCGAGTATGTCGTTTGTCATCCATGGTTGTTTTTGTTTCGGTATTTTCCAATTATTTTAGTAGCTTTGCTTGTAAGTGTATTTTCTATCTTCGTATATGTAAGATCGCAATCTGAAATATTTATTTTTCCAAGTTGCATATTCAGTTCGTCTCTTTATAACGTAGATGTATGCGTGTCCATGAGCTTGCTTAAGTTGGATCTTATTCGTTTTGATTGTGGTGTTCTGCTTGATTTGGGCTTGAGTTTTATGTTACAGAGAACAAAATCGTGGCAACTGTTTATGTCTGCACCTGGATAAGTTCTTGTGCTGGACTGTTTGATGCTTGATTTGAAACGTCTTGGTGTTAGTATGTAATCAATTTTATTATGGGTTTTGCCGTCTGGAAAGTACCATGTTGTTGTTCTTGAATCTTTGTGCGGATAGAGTGTATTCGCAATTACAAGTTGGTGTTTTTCGGCAAATTCCAGTAGTCTTTGTCCTCTTTCATTTTGATGACATATTCCAAAGCGTCCTGTGCATGCTGGTTATTCGATGTGTGCATCTTTCCGACTTTTGGGTTGAAGTCACCCTGTATAATTAAGAAACAATACTTTCATAAAATTGTTCTATTTCCTCATCATTGTATGCTGTTGTAGGAGAATATATTTGAATGATGGTTATATTCATGGGGCTAGCTTTAATCCGAATTGAAATTATTCTGCTTCATACAGCTGTGTAATTTATAACGAATTTTGTATTTCTTTCTTTACCATAAATCCAACACCTTCGTAATGTTTTCTTTGTCCACTGTAATACAGCTTGTTTCCTTCTTCTGTTGTCAGTTCACCATCGCCTGTAAGTCTTGTTTCAGCAAGTCCAATCACGTCCCATTTGTATCTGCTCAGTTCGTTCATCAATTCTTCCAGTTTTCCAAATCTTCTTAATGTTCTGACATTCCAAGTTCCGATAGTAGTTGTTTTATTTTGTAGTTTAATTAGTTTAAGTGTTTTAATATTGTTATTATTGTGGTTTCCAGGAGTATATTTGACACTCCCATCCTGGTAAGTGCCGATGAGTAGCGCGGTCGTTGGTATTCCTGTCCGCAACCGAATCGACATGCTATTTTGTTTTGTTGTTGTTGTTATCATAGTTGTTATTGATTCTATCAATTGGCTTTTATAATAGGTGGCGCCTATCTCCTTCCCTAGTCCACTATAACAATTTAGCCCACTTTCTGAAGTGGTTTACCAGGGTGTGGCGCGAGGAGCCAATGTAAGAGAGTTAGGGTTTATAAAAGTGATACGCATATCCTTCCACTTTATTTACAAGAGTGCAGCAGAAGGCAGTAATATGATTACACATATATCCCCTATACACTCTGAAGGTACTACTATAAGCGTATTCATCTCTCGTGCCTTCTCCTCTATTATTCCTCGTATATGTTTTAAAATTAAATTGAAAAATCAAGTAAACTCTGTATAATAACTTCTTAAATATCGTAAAATGTTTGTCTTAAATACAATTATTTGGGATAAATGTAGTTTATTTGTTTGTTCATTGTATAACAGCGAGTGCTCCCAATAAATTCTGTGTTTTTTTAATAAATCAATTCATATATATATATATATATATATAAATATGTTCATAATTGTATATATAGTAATTAATTGATAACTTGTTATACATATATTACACATATTTTAAATTACAGTCATAATTGGAGTACACATAATATTGCTATTTCACCAAATAAAGAATTTAAAGAAATTATATTAGGGTTAGTAATATTCTAATAAGAGATATTTTGAAATAATCTTTAAATATCATATACTTTTAAATGTCACTTAATATTTCTTGTGATATATTATAAATTATAATTTATAATACAATATAATGATTTTTGTATAAAATATTTATTAAATAATAAATAATTATGCTACTTTATTTATTAATTGAATATTTTAATTAAAAAATATTTAAATTATAAATGAATTTCAATTTAATTATATAACATAATACATAATACATAATAGTATCATAGTCTATATTATAATATTATAGAATATTAAAATTGGTTAAATTTAGTATTTGATTTAAACAATTATAACGAATATATAATAACTTCCTGTAATCCAACTAACTTGATAAAATAATGTTATTATAGTTGTATTGTGATAACTAACAATTTTAATTTACTAATAAGAAAATATAATAATATAGCAATGTATCTTTGCCGTGTGATATAATATGTATGATACTTAATACATTAATATTTTGAATTACGGACCCTATCATATTTTATTACTTTTAAATGTCGACTATATTCATATATGATATCATTATAATTTCTTCATTTTAAATTTATTATTATTCGTGTAATTATTTATTTGTTTTATTATTTCAACTTGATGCATATAAACGTCCATCGTTTTCAACTGAGTCAATAAACCTTTCTATTATAATACTTAATACTTACATTAATACAGATTTAAGATTCAAATAATATAACATTTAAATATATTTAATTACTATAGTAATATATATATATATGTGTGTGTGAGTGTGTGTGTGTGATTACGTATTGATAAACATTATTATGTCATTATTACATTATATTATATATAATAGAATCATATATGATTCTTTAATTATATTATTAATGATAATAATTATAAATTATTATTTTTAAGTATCTATTAATAATTAATATTTAAATAAAATATATGTAATGCTAATTTAATGCTAATATAATATTTATTAAATATTCATATATAATATCTAATACATATTGTATTACATTATATTTAGTAATACGTCGAGTGATGCATTGCTTAACTTCGGGGAAATATTCGCAAACTGCTTAGAAGGAATGAACAAAGACATGAATAATTTCAATGGGGACTTACTTTAATAAATATATCGAAATGTGTATTATATTTGTTATAATTAGTGTATTTGTAATTATTACTTATTAGAATTGGTATTATGGGAATTGAATATTGGTCAATATCTTATGTGTATACACAATATATACTATTGTATATATGTATTATTAAAGTAAGAAGATACTAAATATCAATAATAAATATTAAATTACTGATTTTAAAAACCTATCTATGTTATGACACCTATTGTTATTTAGTTGGAAATATATATGTTTACCATAATATAATGATGTTATAAGAAATCATATTTTAGAATATCCTCGCTATACAAATATCCACGTCTTATAATAATAATAAACTAACTTTGTAACATAACTCCATATAAGAAGCATTGCATAATCGTGTTATTATGTATAGTTTACTTATATAAATTAACTAAAAAATTATATAAAATGTATTAATTTTACTTGGCAATATAAATAGAATATATCACAAGTAATTTCGTTACACTACTTTGTCTCTATCGAATATAATTACTAGTTGTACTATTAACAAGCGACATCGGAGATGAATAGACAGATACATACTAGGACCGGCACAACTGTTAATTAGCAAGGTCTACACGTTTATAAGTGTATATGTTTATTAAGGATTGGATATTTAGAAATAAAGTGGTGTAAAGTTTAAACTTTAAACGCTCTAAATAACGAGAGTGGCGTCTCTGTTAATCGAGAAATTGCGTATACATTATAATGTATAATGTAATGTGTAATGTATAATGTATAATATAATGTATACTATACATTATCTATGTCCATAATAATTAGCTAATATCATATAATATAATATATTAGTAATATATATATTCTATAAATGTGTGTATTATATTATATTCATTATAGTTTATTCAATGTTATTTAAAAAATATCAAATATGATATTAAAAATTATATATAAATATACAAGTTTACATTTAAAAGTATATAAGTATGGATATTTAAAATGTATACGCACTTTTTCCATCTATTTAGATCCGCGGTACCTGCACATATAGGAATACTACGATGGAGTCAAAGTCATAGCGTCATTTATTAACAAATATAACTGTGTGAAGTGATAAATATTGACATAATGCAAGGTACGCGTATGAAATAAACAAATACTAGAATGAAATAAACAAATAATGTACCAAAATCTGTAATAATAGTAGGTAATTGAGTGAATTTCAATGAATGAATATTGTATATCTCGTAATCTACATAATAGGTTAACATTTGATAAAATAATTTTTTTTAGACCGTATTATCTAAAATTAATTTTAATTTATTAAATAGTAATTGAACTAGTGATAATACATACGATTTATTAATATCTACTATTTTACAAATAATATTTACTAAGTATTTAAAGAAATTAGTTTTATCATTATTAGGAATATTTGTATTGTGAATAATTATTTCAGTATTTCTATATATATTAATTTAAATAATATTTACGATTTTTCCAAATTGTCAGTATCATACGTGGTAATAGTAGATGTTACATTAGCGGTAACGTTAGAATATGTTTTTTTTAACAAAAATCATATCACTTATTCAGTGATTTTTGATAATAACATATTTAATTTTGTTTCTGTTCTAGTTATTATATTATTAATATTACTATTATCAATAATAGTAGACGATTGTAATGAATTATTTAAACTATGTAGATTTATTGGTGTATTATCATTATTATTATTTATACATGTATTACATTTAAATATAACATTTTGTTATCTAAATATCTGAATATTATATGTTGTTGTTGATTTATTAGACCAATTTGTTTTCATAATATTTGCTCTATATACCATTTGTAAGTGTATATATTTATTACAAAATGAACATATTATATAAATGTCGTTATTAATTCTTAAATTACATGTACTACAATCCATTTTTAATGTAATAAATATATTACAATTATATAGTTTTAGAAATTATTTGTATTGGTAACAAACTGTTTCCCTATGATTTTAAATTGAACAATTGCCGAATTCCATTTTCTTGTTTACAAATAAATTAGCGTTGCGATGTTTAAATTTTCTTAATTTCCAAATCGATTTTAAAACATTATCCTTTACTGTAATTACTACGTAAATATTGAAAGTAATTCAATATAATATAGAGAACTAGTTATTCGAATGTATATCTGGATTAATTAGATTTAAAGAAATTTAATTTGTTTTTCATTTGTAGAAATAACGTTTTAAATTTATGCGACTTTAAATTTGGTTGCTATGCGTTGCTTTATTAAAATTAAAATTATTATAATATATATTTATATATATACATTATTAGGGTATTATCTGCCGACCAGTTTGATAATTATATAGGAGTAAGAACACTAACTATATAGAATTAAAAGATTTGTCAATAAGGAATTCATGTTAGTAACATAATATATTTAAATAATTATAGTTTGGTAATTACAATTTTATAATTATATTTTGTATCGTTTTTGATAATATACTTTCAAGTTACTATTTGTTAATTATTGTATTAAATTTGTTTAGTTAATTTTTTTCATTTATATAAAATTTATATTTATTTCCATATATTCATATTGCCAAAATAGTGTAGCTATTTTTTTTGAAAAGATAGCCTTCAAATGTTTGTATTAATATATAATTAATAATGAATTATTAACTTATTATAATCACCTATAATATAAATTGTTAAAATTAAGTTTCGATGCAATATTATATATATATTATATAATATAATATATTATAATATTATGTTACATTAAGTTCAATTTAACTCATGAACTTGAGTTAGAAACTTATACGTTGAAACTATAGTTGAACTTAAGTTGTTGATGTATTATCTCATATTATAATGAATGTTAGTACCTGATGTTAAATGATTTATGTGTAATATTATAATTATGTAAGAACATATATCTAAAATATTATAAACTTATTTTGCATGACTAATTTCAATTTAAATTAAGAACTTAAGATTGTATTATATCATTATACATATAAATAAATAAATATATTATCCCTTATGTTGTATTATTTAATAATTAATAAAATAAATTAAATATTAATAACTAACAATAGTATGTTCTACATTTAATAATGTGAACTGATAATAATATACATTCAGTCCGATATTAATAACTATTGTGATTAAATTGTATATAATATGCTCTTTGAAATATAGTAGGATTTACTTGTATTAACCTGTGGTATGGACTTGCATGTATTAAAAATGTTTAAATTAAATTATTAAAATAACGAAATTATTGATGGAGAAATTAATCTGTATTATAATATGTATATATAATACTAGTAAACTGTATAGTATATAAGTCAATATAAATATATATATATATATATATATATATATATACTACATTCTTTATTATATGTTTATTGATTACTTTATTGAAATAAACTTAATATTATTATATATCACTAGATATATTAAATACATAAATATATATATATATATATATATATATATTTCTATTGACTTATATACTAGAGTATTGTATATATATATATATATATATATATATATATATATATATATATATGTTATATAGTGATATTACGCAATATATAAGACCCAGCGAATATGCATACAATGCACTAATCTGTCGATATAGCGTGGCGTATCACGCATCAGTGCGTCACGTAGAATCAACCAATTAGCGTCGTGCACCTATAACATAGAATGTTTAGTGCAGCGACATCATTCAGTTGATATTCTGATAGTAACGTATAGGTATAGTTATATTCTAATTGTAACATTCAAATTGTATACGCTATATGTACTGCATTATTCGAACCACATATACACGGTAAGGTTCATGTCATTAATGTAAACTACATGTATTATTATTATTACTATTTCTTTAGGTTTTTGGTTTAATAAAGTTGTTAAAGCAATTCACGTTTTGTTTAATACAAAACGACAAAGAGGCATTCCGGCCTTACTACATTGGTGACAGCGGTATCCTGCTTTTAAACTCCAATTAACCGTGTATATTCGCCAACGGAGGGCTGTGAAACCAGGAAGTACACTCGGTACCCGGAAGCAGAAGAAAAGGCCACGTGTCGAACGACTGGAGCTGTCGACTGGAGGGAGAAATTGAAGACGTCTAACGGGTTAGTGCGTTGTATTATATTATTTGCTGGGCTACATTTTTTTATCTTTAATTTAATTATAAATATTTTTTTCTTATCATGACTGAGGAATCCACCAAACCCTTGGGTAGACCTCCAAAACGAGATACTAATTATGTTAAGTTGGATAATTATATAGATGAGAGTGATGTAGAGGGGTGGATTATGAGGGCGGAAGAGTGCGTTAGGCTAAGAGGTATGAAAGGAGATGAGGCAGCCGGGTATATACTATACCATATACAAGGGGGGGCAAAACTAGAATTATGCTCACAAATAGAGGTTATCACGTGTATAGACAAAATATTTAAAGTACTGAGAGATAGGGATGGGTCGTGTGGGTCTAAAGGGGAAAGATTAAGGGAGTTAGTAGGGAGGAAACAGAGGGTAGGAGAATGTATAATGGAATTTTCGGATGAGTTGTTTAGATTGGGAATGAGGGTTAAGGAAGTAGATGGGTGGAAGGATTTAATGGCAGAAGTATTTAGAAGTAATTTAATAGATGAAAAGGTAAGATATCACCTTTTATCAAATTATAGTAAGGATGCTGGGTTTACAGAGTTAAGAGTAGAGGCACAGAAGTTTGTGAATAGAATTGGAGTAGGGGCAGAAGTAAACACATCAGGGGAGTGTTATAGAATAGAGAGTGAGAGTGATAAATTAAGACAGGAAGTGTTAGATCTAAGGAGAGAAGTAGAGCGTTATAGAGCAGGGTTTGCACAAAATAGTAATAGTGGGAGTAGAGTACAGAGGTGTTATAACTGTGGGAGAGTAGGCCATTCAGCAAGATGGTGTAGAATTAGGGGATCGGGAAACGGGTATCCTCCACAGTAAACAGGGACTGGGGAGGCATATATAGTGTTGAAATGTCCTGTATGAGTAAGTGTCCAGTTGTATTATGTAGCATAGAGGGTAGAAGTAGAAATTTTATCGTAGATACAGGTAGTCAAGTATCGATAATTCCTATAAGTTTAGTTAGGAAGTGGGGTCTAAAGTTGATAGAGGATAAACGGTTGAGTAATTTGAGGACAGCAAATGGTAGTAAATTAATAACGATGGGAGTGGTACAAGTAGACGCATTTATGTGGAATAAGAAATGTAAGGATGTGATATTTGTAGTTACTCAGATAAATAGTCTATGTATAATTGGAATGAATATATTGGAGAAATTTGAATATGTATGGTTAGGGGATAAAGAAACAAAATTAAAGGAGATTATAATTAGGAAAGTAAATAGAGTAGAGAGTAATTCACTAGATGTAGCATATATAGGGTTAAAAGGAGTTTTTAGAAAACAAGTAGAGCAATTAATAACTGAATATAAGAGTATATTTCATGTAAAGGGTAATAGTATAGGTTTAGCAGTAGGAACACATAGGATTAGAACGATAGACGAAATACCAGTTGCACAACCGTATAGGAGAATAATAAAATCATTAGTTGGAGATGTAAAAAAACAGATAGATGAGTGGATAGAGGAAGGGGTAGTAGTGAAATCTAGTAGTGAATTTGTGAGTCCATTAGTAATAGTTAGAAAAAGTAGTGGAGAGATTAGATTATGTGTCGATTATAGAAAACTAAATAAAAAAACCATTAAGGACGCGTATCCAATACCTCGTATTGATGATTCATTAGAGGCATTAGGTAGTGCGAAATATTTTTCATGTATAGACCTTAAATCAGCATATAATCAAATTAGAGTTGATAAATCAGATCAACATAAAACAGCTTTTAGTTCCCCGTGGGGATTATATGAGTTTACACGTATGCCATTTGGACTAATAAATGCCCCTGCAACATTTCAAAGAATGATGAGTAATTTATTTAGGGATGAAATGTTTGAGTCAGTTGTATGCTATTTAGATGATGTGTTAGTTTTCTCACCAACAGTAGAATCGCATATAGAACATTTAAAACTAGTATTGGGTAAGCTAGAGGGCGCTGGATTAAAACTTAATATTAAGAAGTGTAAATTTTGTATAGAACAAGTAGTTTTTTTAGGTTATAATATATCGAATAAGGGTATAAGTACTATTAAGGAGAAAACTAAAGCAATAGTGGAGTGGGAGAAACCTACAAATTTAAAGGAATTAAGATCATTCTTAGGAGTATGTTCATATTATAGACGGTTTATCAAAGGATTTGCTAAAATTGTATCTCCACTAAACGAGTTGAATAGAATAGATGAGAGTGTAGGTGAAAAGAGAGTAAGTAGGTTTAGGAGTAAAAAAGTATTGATAGGGTGGAATAAGGAATGTGACCAGGCGATGGAAGCACTGAAGGACAAATTAGTGAGTGCACCAATATTAGGAATAGCAAAGTATGATAGACCATTTACAGTAGAGACAGATGCATCGGATAGAGGGCTAGGGGCAGTATTAAGCCAAGAAATAGATGGAAAAAGGGTAGTAATAGCGTATGCTAGTAAATCACTGAATAAGGGAGAGAGAAATGAGGCGAATTATTCAGCTAAAAAGTTGGAATTTTTAGCAGTAGTATGGGCTATATCAGATAAGTTTAGACACTACTTATTAGGATCTAAATGTCAGGTGATTACTGATAATAGCGCAGTTGCTTGCATATTAAATAAGAAGGATCTTTCGGCTTTAGAACAGAGGTGGATAGGTAGATTAGCACCATTTGAACTTACATTTAAATATAGAGCAGGAAAACAAAATATTGTAGCAGATGCCTTATCAAGAAAACAGGATAGTAATTCAGAGGTAGAGGATAGTAATAATATGTATGAGGAAGATTTGGATGTGAGACATGTAGAGGTAGGAGGAGATGGGGTTGTGAATGAAATTGAAATAATAGGTCAAATGGATAGAGAGTCATTAAGGGAGAAACAGATGCAGGAAAGCGGGTTACTAAGTATTATAGAGTTATTAGAGAAAGGGGAGAAAGTAGAGAGATATAAGTTAGAGGGTGGAATATTATATAAGAATAGTAAGGAGGGAGATAACATTTTAGTTTTACCGAGGTCATTGATTAAGGAAGTATTAGAAGGGATACATGATAATAATGGACATCAGGGAATTGAGAGATCCATGGCGAGGGTTAATCTTTGGTATACCTGGAAAGGTAAATATGAAGATGTAAGAAAGTATGTCAATGAATGCGAGGTATGTAGTAGGTCCAAGGGAATAGTAAGAAAATCGATAATAAGATTAGGTAGTCTAGGGGCTAGTAGACAATTAGAACTTCTATTTTTAGATTTCGTAACTTTAGATAAATCTACAGATAATCGAGAAAATGTATTAGTAATGACTGATGCATATACCAAGTTTGTAAGAGCAGTTCCAACACGAGATCAGAGTGCTGAAACCGTAGCAAAGATTTTATTAAATGAATGGGTATATGATTATGGAATACCAGAACGAATACATACCGATCAAGGACGTAATTTCCAGGCAGGTTTGGTGAAGGAAGTTTGTAATTTATTTGGTATAAAACAAAGTAGATCGAGTCCATATCACCCCAAGGGTAATGGGCAATGTGAGAGGATGAATAGGACGATAATAAGTCTGCTAAGAGTACTCAGTGTAGAACAAAAAAGAAAATGGCCAAAACATTTGCAAAGGGTAGTTTACTATTATAATATAACGAAACATACGACGACTGGCTATTCCCCATTTCAGTTGATGTTTGGACGAGAAGAGAGGTTACCGATAGATAGGAAGTTAAGTGGCATGGCAAATAAATTGGAAGGAGAATGGCTTGTAGATACAAAAAATAGGGTATTGAAAATGAATAAAAAGATTATGGATGCTAAGGTAGTGGAAGAGGAAAATAGGAAATTATATATTGAAAGGGAGGATATACTAGAGGAAGGTAGTGTAGTACGTATAAAAAATAGAGTATTAGGGAGAAGGAAACTAGAAAATTATTGGGGAGATGAATTGTGGAAAGTTGAAGGAAGGGTAAAGGGGACATCGGCATATAAGATTATATATGGTGATAATACTAGAGTAGAGAATAGGGAAAATATAAAGTTAGTTGTTGGTAATGTTTGAAAATTTGAGGGCAAATTTTTCTTCAGGGGTTGGGTGGATGTTATATAGTGATATTACGCAATATATAAGACCCAGCGAATATGCATACAATGCACTAATCTGTCGATATAGCGTGGCGTATCACGCATCAGTGCGTCACGTAGAATCAACCAATTAGCGTCGTGCACCTATAACATAGAATGTTTAGTGCAGCGACATCATTCAGTTGATATTCTGATAGTAACGTATAGGTATAGTTATATTCTAATTGTAACATTCAAATTGTATACGCTATATGTACTGCATTATTCGAACCACATATACACGGTAAGGTTCATGTCATTAATGTAAACTACATGTATTATTATTATTACTATTTCTTTAGGTTTTTGGTTTAATAAAGTTGTTAAAGCAATTCACGTTTTGTTTAATACAAAACGACAAAGAGGCATTCCGGCCTTACTACATATATATATATATATATAGTTTACTAGTATAATATATATGTGTGTTTTAAATTTAATATTATATATATTTAATTTCTTTTACTATTTATACAATTTATGAAATAGTTATATATCAATTATAATATATATACATAAATATATATTAAGTATAATAAAAAAAATCAAGGTACACACTTATTTATGTATTTAATCTATCTAGTGATATATAATAATATTAAGTTTATTTAATAAAGTTATCAATATAAATATAGTAAAGAATGTATTATATATATACTAGCTGGCTTCGGCCCGGCGTTGCCCGGGTGTTATACTTGTAGTGGGAAATTATAATGTCTGAAATGTTGCCCTGCATATTTACATGAATATATCCAAATTTGAATGACATTATAATTATTACAAATTTTATTTATATTTCATTATTTATAAAATATATATGTTTTTCATATAAGATTTTCATATATATATATATGAAAATATTTGGCCAGTATATATAATTGTTTTTTCTTTACGTGCTCTTGAACAGCCTACATATAACTGACAGTAGGCGAAGCATTCGGTTTCAAGATCTAAGCCCACGACTTTAAAAGATTGTCCTTGAGATTTGTTTATTGTCATAGAAAAACAAAGTTTTATTGGAAATTGGGTCTTCTAAAATTAAAGGGATAATATGATGGTACCAGTGGTATTTTGGGAAACAGGACTTCTTCTCCCTTATATTGACCCGTTAGTATTTTGGCTTATATCAAATTATTTTGTAAATTAGTTATGATCAATCTGGATCCATTACATAATTGTTGGGGATTTAAATTTCTTAGTAGCATGATTGGCGCTTCTACTTTAGTGCTAGTTTATGGTCTGGTAATCCGGAAAGTTTAATGAAATTCAAAAATTCTATGGGATAATCTACAACTTCTTTTCTTTTGTCTATGGACCTATATACTTTAATCTCTCCTGGAAATTTATTTAGTAAATTTTGATTTATTGTATATACATTGTCATTTTTAGGTTTAATATATATCTTTCGCAAAGCGAATTTTCATCCAAATAATGGTCTTCTACATTTTCATAAATTGTCGTGATGAGTTCATTCTTATTTTCCATTATATTTCCGCATGGGATAATATCCATACCATTATTTATCTGCGTCATTCCATTACCTATATCTAAGAGATGATTTTCGAATGCGGCTGTATCTTGATTGTTTGATAATAATACTCTCATTTTTTTAGTTAATCTTATATTTTTCCACATTACTGAAGTTTTCAAACACGAATTTATGTGGTCTGTTTTTGTACCACTTTTAACTAATGGAAGGATTAGTCTGAAATCTCCGCTAAATATTAATGTCTGTCCTCCAATCGGCTTATCTTTGTTTACTATGTCTCTTACCATTCTATCGACGGTTTCTAATGCGTGATTGTGAGTCATTGTACATTCATCCCAAACAATAAATCTACAGCTTCTAAATAGTTTACCTGATTTTTAATTATTCTTTATACTGCAAATGGAATCTTCGTTTAACTGTATTGGAATCTTAAAAATGGAATGGGCTGTTCTACAGTTCAATGATAGAGTTGCTGCTATTCCTGATGATGCTACGGCAATATGTTATTTATTTGCCATATCTTCACTTTAGCTAGTAATGAATTAATCAAAAAAGTTTTTCCAGTTCCTGCGGGTGCATCTAGGAAAAGCAATTTTCCATCTTCGTTATTTCCACTTTGTAAAATGTTGTTATAAACTATTCTATTTTTGTTCATTATTTCCTTGACAATTTTCCGGGTTACGTCCCGGCGTTGCCCGGGTATAATAGTAACTAATCGTTATCAACGTAGATATAGACAAAGATTTATTCATAGAAAACAATTTATTTATTTATAACAAATCACTTAAATTTAATTGTTTATCGAAAAATTTAAAATTTCTTCGTTAAAAATATCGAAAACGTAAACGTTATCACCGTTTATTGTCATTTACGAATGCATTAATTATGGTAAAATGAATATAATTACATTTTTACGAAACGCCTCACATTCGCATACATTTTATATGTGAAACATTTTCTTAGAAAATCAAAAGATTTCCCTATAGAGGGAAATAGGTCGATAAAGGACAGTTTTACGTAATTATGATCGGTGTAGAGGCGGCAATAAAAAATTCATCCGAACAACCACAATACTTTTTTCGTAGAGAATTAGTAGCAATTTAAATTTTGTAAATCCGTCGAGCCATTTTCTTAAACATCGAACGCATATAAATAAATAAATAAATAAATAAATATTTAAATAGACTTTCTTTTATATGTATAGACTAGCTGGCTTCGGCCCGGCGTTGCCCGGGTATTATACTTGTAGTGGTCATTATAACGTATTAAATGTTGCCCTGCTATTACGAATGACATTATAATTATTACGAATTTTATTTATATTTCCTTATTTATAAACATATATGTTTTTCATATAATATTTTCATATATATTATATAATACATATGAAAATCTTTGGCCAGTATATATCATTTTTTTTCTTTGCGTGTTATTGAACAGCCTACATATAATTGACCGTAGGCGAAGCATTCGGTTTCAAGATCTAAGTCCACGACTTTAAAAGCTTGTCCTTGAGATGTGTTTATTGTCATGTAAAAACACAGTTTTATTGAAAATTGGTATCTTCTAAAATTAAAGAGATAATCTGATGGTATCAGTGGTATTTTGGGAAACATGACTTCTTCTCCCTTATATTGACCCGTTAGTATTTTGGCTTCTATCAAATTATTTTGTAAATTAGTTATGATCAATCTGGATCCATTACATAATTTTGTGGGATTTAAATTTCTTAGTAGCATGATTTGCGCTCCTACTTTTATTGCTAGTTTATGGTCTGGTAATCCGGAAAGTTTAATGTAATTCAAGAATTCTATGGGATTATATACAACTTCTTTTCTTTTGTACTCTGTCTATGGACCTATATATTTTCATCTCTCCTGGAAATTTATTTAGTAAATGTTGATTTATTATATATACATTGTCATTTTTAGGTGTTAATATACATCTTTCGCAAAACCAATTTTCATCCAAATAATTGTCTTCTACATTTAATAAATTTTCGTGATGAGTTCATTCATATTTTTCATTATATTTCCGCACGGGATAATATCCATACCATTATTTGTCTGCGTCATTCCATTACCTATATCTAAGAGATGACTCTTGATTGTTTGATAAGAATACTCTCATGTTTTTAGTTAATTTCATTAATCTTATATTTTTCCACATTACTGAAGTTTTCAAACACGAATTTATGTGGTCTGTCTTTGTACCGCTTTTAACTACTGGAAGGATTTGTTTGAAATCTCTGCTAAGTATTAATGTATGTCCTTCCATCGGCTTATCTTTGTTTACTATGTCTCTTACCATTTTATCGACGGCTTCTAATGCTTCTGAGTTATTGTGCATTCATCCCAAACAATAAATATACAGCTTCTAAATAGTTTCCCTGATTTTGATTTATTCTTTATGCTGCAATTGTAATCTTCGTTTAACTGTATTGGAATCTTAAAAATGGAATGGACTGTTCTACCGTTCAATAATATAGTTGCTGCTATTCCTGATGATGCTACGGCAATATGTTCTTTATTTTCCATCTTCATTTTAGCTAGCAATAAATTAATCAAAAAAGTGTGTCCAGTTCCTGCGGGGGCATCCAGGAAAAACAATTTTCCATCTTCGTTATTTACACTTTTTAAGATGTTGTTATAAACTATTCTTTGTTCATCATTCAATTTAATTTCATTTGCTCGAAAATTTTCCGGGCTACGACCCGGCGTTGCCCTGGTATAATAGTAACTAATCGTTATCAATGTAGATGTAAACAAAGATTTATTTATAGAAAACAATTTATTTATTTATAACAAAAACACTTAAATTTAAGTGTTTATTGAAAAATTTAAAATTTCTTCGTTAAATATATCGAAAACGTAAACGTCATCACCGTTTATTGCCATTTACGAATGCATTAATTATGGTAAAGTGAATATAATTACATTTGTACGAAACACCTCACATTCGCATACATTTCATGTGTGAAACATTTTTTTCTAAAATCAAAAGATTTCCCTATAGAGGGAAATAGGTCGATAAAGGACAGTTTTATGTAATTATGATCGGTGTAGATGCGGAAATAAAAAATTCATCCGAACAACCACAATACTTTTTTCGTAGAAAATTAGTAGCAATTTAAATTTTGTAAATCCGTCGAGCCATTTTCTTAAACATCGAACGCATATAAATAAATAAATAAATAAATAAATATTTAAATTAACTTTCTTTTATATGTATAGATATATATATATATATATAATTAATTAATATTATATATAGGTACCTATAGTGTTATTATATTTTGAAGTTATTATATTATCAACAAGTTATATATATATATATGTTATTATATGTTGAAGTTGTTATATTATCAACAATTTGTAAATATATATATATATATATATATCCTAGAAAACACATACTTTTTCAATCTGTATTAGATTCGGATTGCTTCTAGATTAATTTCGGATCAAGATAAATGTATCCGGATCCTGATTTAATCCGGATTAAATTTGAATCATAGGATCCACAAATATAATTTTATATCAACATTAATTATTTTTACTATATACAAAGTTTGCTGTTTTATAAATTAAGATTATTATATATTTAATATATTAAATATACGAATATATATTATATTTTAGATTATATAATCTCAAATTTGTTTAATAATTATTTGATACGGATTAGATCCAGATTGGATTCGAATAAAATGTCGGATTTAACCTTGCAATTTGATTCAAATTCAATACGGATTCGATCCGGATTAAGTGATACGGATTAAATTTGGATTGTTCAATACGGATTAAATCAGGATTTTGTAATCCGGATTGAATTTGGATTGTTCAATACTGATTAAATCCGGATTAAGTGATACATATTTAATTTTTATTGTTCAATACGAATTGTCAATTTGTATACATTATATATATATATATATATATATATATATATATATATATATATATATATATATATATATATATATATATCCAGAAAACAGTAATAGCCTCATAATAGCATCATAACAACATATTTAATAGCCTCAAATGTTTACATTGTGCTATTATGCTGCTATTTTAATAATATCAACATAATAACAGCATACTCTACTTTTAAAATTAATAGCAGCATAATAATAGAATAATATACTTTAAATAGCAACATAACAGCATCATAATATTATGATAAATTAATATCATAGCTATTCATTATGCTGTTATATTGCTATTATGAGGCTATTAATGTATGCTTTTAAATATGTATACAAAAAGTATTTAAATAATGATATATTAAATATATATTAAATATATTAAATATATATTTATAAATATTACCAATTATTTAATTATTTATTATTTTATTAAATTTAAGTAAATCTTTTGAATATAAATTAATTAAAATAAATAAAAAATATTGAATTATTTTTGATAAATTTATCATATTAAAAAAATGTTTTTTTTTAAAAACAATTTATTTAACCTATATATAACAATTTATAACTATAATATATATATAAAATACAATATATTTATAAATACTTATAAAATAATTAAGATCATATAAGTATTTATGGATCATACTTATATATTAGGTTACATATATTGGCGATATAGGGGACATATCATCAATGTAACATATAGGTATAATATTATAGATCTATAGTTTCGCCAACATAAAACTGATATAAAATCAATATATAGATTACTTCTAGACATAATATAGATAACAATAGTATAAATTAGCATTATAAATTATTGATTATATTGTTATAATTACAGTAATAAAATATTTATTTTTCAGGAAATCCAATATTAATCCAGATTCAATCCGAATTATATATCCGGATCAAAGTAGCCTAAATACTCGACTTTGATCCGGATCTATAATTCGGATTGAATCCAGATTAATATTAGATTGTGTTTCCTGGGATATATATATATATATATATATAATATTAATGTTATATGATGTGTAAATAATGTAATATAATAAATAAATACAGTGAAAAACAATATATACTTTATTGTTTTCAAAGTTTGTTCTCGTTTATAATTGACCAATCAAATAGATTAAATCCATAGATCTCTAACTCCTGTCGTCTGCACCTCGATTTCACTCAAATCATTATCATTTTCGTATTCGGTAATTCTTCTCGATAGTTGTTTCTCCACTTCTTCTTGTCTTTGCACCCCTTCCAGATAGTGATTATCTCCGTAGTACGGTGCGCTTAGACATTTAATAATCTTCTCGGATTCCCAGAAATATTCGTGCGTTTGTTGCCTCTGATAATACGCCGCGTACAATATCGTACTAACGTGCCTGTCTCCGATAGCGCACCCGCGTTGTTCTATGATGTTCTCTAATCTGGCGAACTGTTTCATCAAAGCCTCGATTTCGAGTAGCTCTATATCGGGCATAATGTAGGCGTGACGTTGTTCGATGTATTCGAGTGGTATTGCGTCGAGGTTATGCTCTTCGTAATAGTTGTCGATGGCGGTTCGTAAAGTCTCGCAATGGTACTGTCTTAACATCTTTTTATATTTAATTATATCCGGGTTATTATTAGAATTCTCTACGACATCTTTTATGAGGCTCTTAGCGCCGATCGTTAAATCTAGAGTTTCGTGGAATTTACAAACTTCTTGGAAATGCTTGATTATTGCGTTGTGTTCCTCGAACGTATACTCTTTACTATCTCCGTAATCATTATGCATGGTTTTTAGTTGCTTAGCTATAATTGCGTCTAGATCCCATACTTCGCGGGGTTCTTCTTCTTCTTCTGATTCACTTTCGCTTTCGTAGATTTCTTCCGTGGTTCCTGATTTCACAACTATTGGTTCTATTATATTTGATTTATCTTTCGACAATAGTAATCGAGAATTGCGTGCTTTAATTGAATTTTGTTGTATTTCGTTTCCATATCTAGCAATATCGTTTAAATAGTCATTGACCGTTTTCGTCTTTACTTCAGTTGAATTTTCTTCTACGGATGAACTCGAGTTATTTGTTGATATTTGTGTACTCGTTTCTGTATATGTGAGACTCTTTGATATGGATAAATCCGTCGTATTAGTTGTAATAGGTTGGGTATTCAAAACTGCTAAGTTACTAGCTGCCATAGCTACAGTGTCATTACTGGTAGAAAGTGAATTACTTGCCTGTACATTCGTATATTCATTATCTGATGCAGTGCCTTCACATTGACTTTCATTCGTTTGATTTGTAATACTAAATAATGTAGTATTATATGTTAGAAATATTTATTATATATATATATATATATATATATATAGCTATAGATAGATTGTTATGAATGGTCGGCACTTTATATATATACAGATAGTTATCGAATATACAATGTTATTTACAAGAAAAATGTAACACACAAGAAATAATATAATTCGATGTTTTTCGACAGTGTACAACAATGTACAATGTACAATGTACACCTATCATGAACAACATAATATATATAAATATATATATATATATATATATTTATTATTATATATATATATATTATATAATTTATATAATGATCATATTCGAATATGTATTATACAAATATACATACTCATAATATATGTAAAATATACATATATACTAGTGCTGTAAAATTTCAAATACTTGGTTGTTCTCGAGAACTTCAAATCTTAAAATGTGTGTTCTCGAGAACTTCAAATCTTTAAAAAAATATCAAGTTCTCGAGAACTTCAAATCTCTCATATTTAGGTATGTTCTCAAGAACTTCAAATCTTTTAATAATAATTTAAAATAAGTTAACGAAGAAAAAAATGAGATATTAATTATTATAATTATTTATTAATAATAATAAATTAATTAATAAATAATTATTATTAATTAAATTAATTATTAATTATAATAATTAATAAATAATTATAATAATTAATAAATAATTATAATAATTAATAAATAATTATAATAATTAATAAATAATTATAATAATTAATAAATAATTATAATAATTAATAAATAATTATAATAATTAATAAATAATTATACTAATTAATAAATCATTATAATAATTAATAAATAATTATTATTAATTAATAATAATAATAATTAATTTATAAATAATTATTAATTAATAAATTATAATTAAATAATTAATAATTATTAAAATTATATATTGATATATTAATTAATAAATTATAATTGAATAATTATTAATTACTTGAATTATTGAATACGTTATTATTCTAATAATCATATATATATATATATATATATATATATATATATATATATATATCGGTATATAGTATTTAGTAAAGGTGTAAGAGGAATCCTATATACTATATGGCATATATGCTATAGTATATATATATATATATATATATAGAGGCTAAATATAAATATTGTATTTAGACTATATATTTAGTAGATATATCTAGTATTATATATATACCATAGTATCAACTATTTATTCAAAATGTACTTGTAGAAAAATATAGTTTTAAGCGGTTTATGAATTAACATTTTTATATATTAATACAGAGTATAAATCATTTAAACTTAATCTAATGATATTCCTTCAGCAATATGCAGAATATACGTATTAATTTTTAAATATTGTTATTAATGGATAATAAATCAATGAAACGGTGTCCTTGATAACATTATTCTATTTTAAATATATTATCATATAGGTGGCATAACTGATGATCGAATTAATAGTATCTATACATTTTAATGGATATTTTAACATAGTTAAAAGAAACTTATTACATAATTATGTTAATCGATCGTTACCCGAACAATTACCCGACATGATACCCGAACCGAAACTAAATTTAAAATAAAGATTTGAGACCATCAAATCTTTCCAAATACCCGAAAATTAAAGATTTGAACCGAACCGAAAAAAAAGATTTGAGATTTGATATTTGAGATTTTAAATTTTACAGCACTAATATATACCTATATACACATATTATTTCATTATTAATTTAAGCTTGTAATGTTTAATATACTTTGACTTAAATATAAAATATTTCGCTAGGATGCTTGGTTTTAAAATTGTCATTTATTATTTAGAAATTAACTTATTATATATATATATATTTATATACATATATCATTTATAAAATATAATGTATACACTAATATGAAATTATTAAGAATTTAAAAAAATAACATTGAATATTAATATTTAATTCTTATATGTTGCTTTAGTTATAACTTGATTATTTAATAAAGTTATATGAACATGTATGATAGAAAAGAGTTTAATATAGTACATTTATATAATCAATATTAATATTACCTATATTAATAACATTATATTATATAATTGAATAATATAGGAATATTAAATAGTTATTTTCATATATTAATAACCATACAAATAAACATACTTACATAGATATAGATATTCATATAATAAATATGTACATATGTTTATGATATATATATATATATATATATATATATATATATATATATATACTATCGTATGTTATATAGTTTATTTATAAATTATTATATATTATAAGTGTAAATATATTATATTGACATAGTTAAAATAATAACCAGTTTTCGTATTCAATATCTAATCTATCTTTCTCGATCTGAAGCTCTTGTAATTCTATTCTTATTTGTACGATTTTAATATTCAATTCTTTTGATTTTTGATATTTCCATACATCAAGGTGTAAGAGTATTATACAAATCGCATCGTACATAAGGTGTGATATCTTAATTCCGACCAAAGAGACATTATGTAATGTATTCATAATTAAAATATAGTAGTAACTCAAATTTAATTCAATTGATTTAACTCTCGATACCCTTTCGATTTTCATTTTTTCACTTTCCAACTTATCATTCGAATATTGATCTAATATAGATTTTGTTACTATGACTTTACATTCTGATTTATTGTTGATACATTGACCTAATTCTTCTTTATTTTGTATTATTTTAACTTCTGTCTCCAATTCAACTTTTCTTTCTGATTCTCTTTCTTTTTTAATTTCAACTCGTTGTTTCCCTCCCCTTTCCGCTCTAATACGCTCTACTTCTAATTTTACCATTATGTGTAATTCCTGTTCATTAAATATTAATGTTTCAGTTTGTTTCAAAGCCGAACTACTTTCAGATATATCAGTATACCTGTCACTCATCGCGGATATCGGTGACGTATAACTATCTGATGAGATACTATCACGGATCTCTAGACACTTCACATAAGGAACAGTTTCTCCTACACTGATATCGGAGCCGGTAGAGTAAAGATCCTGCTTCACAGGGGCCTCTTTAAATGGCACCGGTTTCCTCATTGTTCTACTAATGTATTCGTTGTTGTTGCCGTAGTTGCATGCTTTCTTTAATATCTCAAATGCTCGCCGATATTCCTTGTCCTCTTCTCTCTGTAGGCTCATTTTCACGGGGGTTTTAATTACTTTCTTGTCGACTGGTTGTATCTCTTTTGTTATATTAGTTTTCGAAGATGTTGTCGTCAACTTGTGAACTATATACAATATAAATCCTCCGATGGATACTTCAAGTAGAATACATAGCATCTATAAATATTTAAATTATAGTTTAATTTTATATCCATACATGTATAATTAAGAATTGTTTTTAATTGCGAATTAATAATAATGAGAATATATATATATATATATATATATATATATATATATATATATATATATATATATATATATATATGTGTGTGTATACATATATATATATGTACCAATTATATATAATTGTATCGTGGATAGATATAATAAATTATATAATATAGTTAGTATTCACTATATTTAAATGTAAGTGGATATACATTTGATTATTTATAATATATTATATTTAAACAATATTTATATATATATATATATATATATATAATAACTTATTTTAAACAATATATATATATATATCCAATAAATTAACTATATTTATAATAGAGTTATTGCAAATTATTAAGCTAATAAGTAATAGAAAAAGGAAATTTATTCTCTAAGGTCAACTATTGAATTTCTTTATTTCCAATATATCGCGTTATTATGATACATTATGTATTGGTTAAAGGTCCTTTGATATGGAATTCACTATCTAGTTTTTACCCTTTGAACATTTTTTACATGTTTTAAAAAATCATTGGTAACTATTAAAGTGGGATCTTGTGTGATCATCTCAGGGTATTGATTGAATTGTCATATCCATACTGAAATATGGTATTTTGTCTATATGTGTACACATATTGTTTTTATGTGTATCTAATAGTATAACTTTATTTTTACTTATATATAATACTTATATATTTAATATTTATTCGTAGTATAATTATTTTAATATTTAAAATGTTGCTATTATATTTTATATATAATATATATATTTACTATATTATATATATATATATATATATATATATCAAAGATTTTCCAAAGGAAAAATATTGCACTCCCTATCTATCTCTAGTACCTCGAAATGTAAATTTAAAATGAAAAAAACAATATTAACACTAGATGGCGAAATAGTATATGAAATGTTAAATCATGTGATATTTTTATTTAAATTTCTTGTTTTCTAATTATATACATACATTTAAAATCATTACAATATAATACAATACATGTAGTTTTTTTTAATATTAGATTTATAACAATATATTTATCATTTATGTTAATTGTTTATATTAAATATAACTAATCAGTGTATTCTATTGTTATATAATTATATTATCATTTTAAAATCATGTAAATACATATTATAATACAATATACATGTATATTGTATATAATTTATTATTTACTATTACAATAAATATAGAAATGTCTTATTATCTGAATAATACCGCTAGATGGCAATATCGAATTATTAGGTGACACAAATATACACAAGTGCAATATATTTCCTTTGGAAAATCTTTGTATATATTATAATTAATATATATTTACTTATATCATATATATATATATATATTACGTATATTATATATATATATATTTACTTATATCATATTATATATAATATATATATATATATATATATATATATATATATTTACTTATATCATATATATATATATATATATATATAAATTTATATATTGTATATATTATACATATCAGTAATAACCTCGTATATTTGAACGTTGTATATACCATAATATAAACCAGTCTTTAATATTTCTTCTCCGTCGTTCACGTTTGCACCCGATTCTCGACTAAATGATGGCTTTACAGCCCCTGGCACATCATCTACCATCTCTATGATCTATGAACGTATTTCAATTTATTCATATTTATATATATATATAATACATGATTTTAAAAACAAGCAGACAAATCACCTATATATGTTAAATATAATTATTTTGTAAAATTTTAGTTTTTAATAACATCCAAAAACTATAATTTTAATTGTAGACATAGCTTGTTCAAAAGTTTGTGAAAGTTTAGGTAAATATATTTGATAATGAAGAGTATGATGTATATTATAATAATGTGGCTTATTTGTACTTTATCACAGGTGTTTCCAACCCTACTACGTCCACGTATCAATATATTATAGATAATAATTAATGGAAACAATAAATAAATCAACAAATAAAATAAAACAATTTATAAAATAGTAATGATGGGAATTAAAAGCGAATAGTGTTACATTACCTTACCAGGTCGAGCCTGCTCGGCATCAAGAAGGATAGTATAGCATGAAATAATAGTATTAATAATACGTATAGTATTATAATATATTAAGGAAATGTACGAATTGAGGATATAATAGAGATTTGAACTGGTAGATTTATTGGATATAATAAGATAGTCCAATAAATATGGAAGGAAATAATTGAAAACAATTTTTCAATATTTAAAGAATGATAAGTATGGACGAGTTAAGGAAATAACGATATTAGTACATAAGGATATTAGTTAACATATAATTGTTAGTAAAGTTAGTTAATAATAATACATGGAATACTTATGTGTACTACGCATGCGTATAATGTATGTCATTTAATAATCAAGTTACGAGTATTTATAAAACATACACCTAGTCTTCAAAATCGATATTTAATTATTATGAAATATTGATTACTCTTGCAATAGTTTATTGTTGTATTATATTACCAGGATATATAATACAAATTATCATTGTTTATCCATATAGGTATATCACACACATGCATACATATAGTGTTAATTGTATAGATATATATATATATATATATATATATATATATATATATATATATATATATATATGTATTACTACACCAATTACAAAATACAACAACAATAATATATTTATTATTATTCAATAATTTATGAGTAAGCAGAATGTGACGACTAGATTAAAGTAGATCAATATCATTATAATTATAAGTTATGGTAATAATAGAATATATCATTATTGTAATTAATTGGTAGATAGATAGATAGATAGATATAGTTTATTGTTTAAAACAAACAAAATGACATAAAACAATAATAATAATAAAAAACAAATAACGAATATAAACGAATATATATAATGATTTATAAATACCATGTTACATATGGTTAAGATATAAAATTAACAAATGATATAATAAAAAAGTAATAATAAAAAGGGGAAATATTCAGATGCAAGCACTTAATCACCGTATCAACTAGGGTATACCATATATATATATATATATATATATATATATATATATATATATATAAATACAATTAATACATATAACAAAGATGTTGCGAAGCAATCTACGCAACGTATTTAATAGTTATCCGTTATCTTCAGCAATACTATAGTATTGCCTATTAATATATTAATATATTAATAACTATTAATATATTACCGCTGAGATTTATTTAAATTTGATGAGTTTTTTATATAACCATAATGATATTAATCTATTAAAGTACGTGCGATATAAGTTAGGTTTACTCACCTCGTAGATATCTTTACAATTTAAAACCAAAATAGTATATACTGATTTGTTATAGTAATTATTATATATATTGATTTGTTATATATTAGTAATGAAATCTTAACTTTAACCATATAAATAATAATTTAAAAAAAAAATGTACATCTTAAAGTATTAGTTTAGTACACAGATTAAATTAATACACAAATAATCCTAAATATCAACCTGTATAGGAGTCGCTGTTTATATTTTTTGTAAAAAATCAAATTATACGATTTCGCGTAAGTTTTATTGTATATTTCCTTAGAAAAATATTTGATATATATATATATGTGTGAACTATATATGTGATAGTAGTAGTAGTAGTAGTAGTAGTAGTAGTATTAGTAGTAGTAGTAGTAGTAGTAGTAGTAGTAGTAGTAGTAGTAGTAGTAGTAGTAGTAGTAGTAGTAGTAGTAGTAGTAGTAGTAGTAGTAGTAGTAGTAGTAGTAGTAGTAGTAGTAGTAGTAGTAGTAGTAGTAGTAGTAGTAGTAGTAGTAGTAGTAGTAGTAGTAGTAGTAGTAGTAGTAGTAGTAGTAGTAGTAGTAGTAGTAGTAGTAGTAGTAGTAGTAGTAGTAGTAGTAGTAGTAGTAGTAGTAGTAGTAGTAGTAGTAGTAGTAGTAGTAGTAGTAGTAGTAGTAGTAGTAGTAGTAGTAGTAGTAGTAGTAGTAGTAGTAGTAGTAGTAGTAGTAGTAGTAGTAGTAGTAGTAGTAGTAGTAGTAGTAGTAGTAGTAGTAGTAGTAGTAGTAGTAGTAGTAGTAGTAGTAGTAGTAGTAGTAGTAGTAGAAGTAGTAGTAGTAGTAGTAGTAGTAGTAGTAGTAGTAGTAGTAGTAGTAGTAGTAGTAGTAGTAGTAGTAGTAGTAGTAGTAGTAGTAGTAGTAGTAGTAGTAGTAGTAGTAGTAGTAGTAGTAGTAGTAGTAGTAGTAGTAGTAGTAGTAGTAGTAGTAGTAGTAGTAGTAGTAGTAGTAGTAGTAGTAGTAGTAGTAGTAGTAGTAGTAGTAGTAGTAGTAGTAGTAGTAGTAGTAGTAGTAGTAGTAGTAGTAGTAGTAGTAGTAGTAGTAGTAGTAGTAGTAGTAGTAGTAGTAGTTTTTCCACTTTTCCTGTTTACATTTTTACTATCAACGTCTAATTATATTTACTACTTTAAATCGATTATTATTCTCATAAAGATAAGTCATCATATATTTATTTTTAGATAATAATTTGTAATTAATATTATTTTATTCTTATTTATCAATTCGTTATTATTATTATACTGTATAATTGCATTTATATACATTTTTCATATTCATATTTTGTATTATTATTATTTTTAATTATAATTGAAAAAGCCATAAAAATATTTATTGAATTTTCCGAGAATTTGCAAATGTCATAAAAAATATCACATATAGTGCATATAAGTCCATATATTCACATATGTTAGTACATTTATATGTGTATATGTAAATATATTGATATATATATATATGTGTATATGAATATATAGTATAATATATAAATATATTTGAATTTTTGTTTACAATTTTAATTGTCAATATAGTTAACTTTGGTTTATTATTTTATTATTATTAATATTATTTTACTATGTTACTCAAATACTCTCATTGAATGAAACATATGAAACATATTTGCTCCTGAGAATACCTCAATATACCAATCGTATAATACGATACATATCTCTTTCACTGCCCAGGAGGATTATCCCGTGCCTGGCTTGCTCTGGTTGTCGGTAACCCACGTTTAAACCGTCGTGGCCTTGAGATTAGTTTTTAATTATTATAAAACTTAATGACATTAAGTTAATGCATTTTAATATATAATATATATTCTTTTATACTTTGTAATTGTACATATTTGCGTATATGCTGATTTGTTATGAATATGTACATATAAATTTATGTATGTTTATATTTATTAACTTGTAATTATAGATATACTACTATATATAACTATTTATCTATATACTTTTATTTGTTAATATATTCATTACAATTAGTTATCAACATTACTACATGCTATCACTGTTCTATATCTAATGATTCTCTAGTAATAGAGTGTTCGATATGCAACAAACATATACACCAAATGTGTCTATTTAATGCTAACTGTTTACCTGAAAAATGGATCAACAGTAATACGCCATCGAAAGCTGTATTGCAAATATTTAATAGTGTTAATTTTGCATTCAGATGTACTTCATGTATTGATAATATATCTATTGATAATCAATCTCAAAGTATTATATCTGATATTTCCACAAGTTCGATCCTAAATTATGAAAGCTCTAATATAGATACAATTACTGACACTACTGACCCTACAGACACGCATATAAATAAACCAACATTACAATCAATTTCTGATGATATAACTGAAATAAAAAGATTACTAACTAATACAAATAAACCTACATACGCTGAAAAATTAATAAAATCTACAAATGATATGATAAAAACAAATTTAAATGTAACTAATAAAATTAATCTACTACCTATAGCACCTGACTCATTTAGTATTGTAATTGAAAATATTAGGAAGCTCAATTCAAATAATAACATAATCAATAGTATGTTCACACAAATGCAACTAAATACAAATCTTATTTCTAAAGTTAAATATAATTTTAAAAATATTGAAATATCATTTAACTCTCATTATGCTCAATCTCTTTTTATATCTTCAATTCATTGTTTAAAACAATCAGTGTATAGTAAGTTATTTATTAGGAAATCTGTTGACAATAAAACACTTATACATGGTCAAATTCTCTACAATGCAATAAAATCTAAATATGTATCAGATCATAAATGTGTTTTCAATAGATTTAGTAATATCTATGAATTGAGATCTATAAATTCACATACTAAAAGAATTGAGTCAGTCTGGTCAGTCAATCCTTTATTAATATCAGATGATAATATAGAAAAATATAAAAATAGCTATAATAGTTATATATCTAATATACAAATAAATACAAATTCACAAAATAAACGCGTAAACCCTACTAATAGATATTCTAACCTACCAAATACTATTATAGATAAACCTACATGACTTTTAAATGATAAATATATAAAGTGTGCTTTGATCAACGCACGATCAATAAAAGCTAATATTGAAATATTATCAGACTTCATTACTGAATTTAATCACGACATAATAGCAATTACTGAAACATGGCTTACACATGACTTTACTACATTAATTTCCCAACTTATTAACAATACTTACATTTTTAAACACACCCCACGAAATATACTTCATGAAAACAAAACCGGAGGTGGTATTGGTATTCTTTTTAAAAAATCAATGAAATTAGTAATCTACACAAACTATATTATCTCTGGTTCTGAATGCATCATAGTTGTATTACAGACATCTGCAAATAATTACACTAGATTTGTAATAATATACCGACCACCATCTAATAATTATATATCATTTATAGATGATCTCAATGATCTTCTTATTTCGATAAAATTTAATAATACAATAATACTCGGAGACTTTAACTTCCATGTTAATCTAAAGGATACACCCTCATTACGACTGCTCTCCCTGACTGAATCACACTCACTTAACCAACACGTCAATAAACCTACACATACTTCTGGAAATACTTTAGATTTAATTTTCTCCACTAATAGTCAATATATGAGATATTAATGAGATAGTATGAGACTCAATAATTTCGAAATTAAACATCTAATAACTGATCACTATGCTATCACTTTTCTTCTCAATATAAAAAGTGATATTATTAGCCATTCCCAAATTAAATATAGAAACCTCAAAGCAATATCAATTTCAACATTCTCCTTTGATCTTTTATCGTCGCTAACTCAAGATATAACAATCAATACGTTAAATAATATTCTAACAAATATCCTTAACAAACATGCTCCTCAAAAAAATAAAACTATTCGAAATAACAGAAAATGTTGGTTTAATCAAGAAACAATATTAGCCAAACAAAATATGAGAAGATATCAACTACAATATTCTAAACATCCTAATATCCAGCTTCTTAACAAATTTATAGTTTCTAAAAAAGTATTTAAAAAATCCATTGTAGCAGCTAAAATTCAGCATTACGAAACATAAATTAAAAATTGTAACGGAGATATACGTAGATTATATAAATTTACTAATACTTTATTAGGAAAAACGAAACAAAAATATCTACCCGATATACCCTATGATATATTGTGTAATCAGTTTTCTCACTTTTTTACTAACAAACTTAACAAACTACATATATCCCTCACACTTAATTATAATGATACACTACCCATTACACTACCAAATATTACTTCCCATCAACTTTCATTATTCCTCCCAACAACTAATGATAAAATAAAAATATTACTTAATTCGTCTAAATCATCTGCTCCTCATGATCCCATACCCGTATCTCTCATGAAAAGAATCATTAATAGTATTACAATACCCATTGTTAAAATAATTAATGATTCTCTAAACTCTGGATACGTCCCGACACAACTGAAACACGCAATAGTAACTCCCATACTTAAAAAAATAAACTATACATCAATGAACTAAACAACTATCGCCCTATATCTCAATTACCTACAATAGCCAAACTTTTAGAAAAAGTTGTATATTTTCAACTTAATAATTACTTACATACTTACCAACTAATAGATAAATATCAAAGTGCATATCGTTTACATCACAGTACAGAAACTTCTGTACTACATGTTATTGATAATGTTATTAAATCTCTTGATATTCATTCTAATATACAATTACTCCTTCTCGACTTATCTGCTGCGTTTGATACTCTAGATCACATTATTTTAAAACAAAGATTAATTGATATCGGTCTAACTGATAAAGCTTTAGATTGGATTATGGCATTCATCTCGAATCGTACATTCTCTATAAAAACTGGAAACCACCATTCTCAACCAAATAATTTAAAAACAGGTGTACCTCAAGGTTCTGTACTTGGACCTATTCTGTTTCTAATATATATTAGACCTATATCTAACATCATTAGACAATATAAGCATATCAAATATCATCTTTATGCTGACGATATACTTCTATATAGTACTATATCTCAATACAGTCTTGCTCATCGTAATGAGTTATCCAACTGTGCAAATGATATACAGATTTGGCTAACCAATAATAAGTTGAGTCTTAACACTGACAAATCTGAATTAATTAATATTCCTAGCTCTTACGATGACTTTCCAATTATATCAATTAATAATATAATCATTAATCCTAGTTCCAAATTGAAATATCTAGGAATAACTATTGACCGCGATATGTCGTTAAATCACCATATTCAAAGTATACGTAGTAAAGCTAACCATAATCTGTATAACATTCGGCATATACGTAAGTATATCAATAATAATCTAACTTATATTTTAATTAATTCATTAGTTTTTTCGTCAATTGATTACTGTAACTCTATTTTAATTGGACTCCCTCAATCCACGATATTACCTATTAATCGTATTATCAGATCAGCTATGAGAACGATATATCGTCAACCACGCGAAGATCACTCAAGTGTCACATTAAAGATGAAATCACTTAGGATACTATCAGCCTCCGAACGTGCTGAGAAAAGAGTAATGTGTATCGCTCAAAATGCCCTTACTACACATCAGCCCGAATATATACGATCTTCACTCCAATTGATACAACCTCTTAGAACAACAAGATCTACTGAGGATGTCTTACGATTTGAAGTAGGCGTCCCCAATCTAACACGTACGACAAAGCGTGCTTTTTCGTATGCTCTTCCTCGACTATGGAATCCTATTCCTCGTTCTATACGAGAAATTGTAAATTTGTCAACGTTTAAACGTAACCTTGTAGAATATTTATTAAATCGTTAATTAATAATTCAACCTACTTTTATATTTAAATTAGTATTATACCTATATCTCCTTATTGTTAGTTTATATTATTTAATTTTTCTTATTTTTATTAACACAACACTTAACAGAGCAAACCTATTGCTATACAATTGAGTGTCTAGACAAACCATTTTGATTTGATTTGATTTGATTTAGTAGTAGTAGTGTTAGTAGTAGTAGTAGTAGTAGTAGTAGTAGTAGTAGTAGTAGTAGTAGTAGTAGTAGTAGTAGTAGTAGTAGTAGTAGTAGTAGTAGTAGTAGTAGTAGTAGTAGTAGTAGTAGTAGTAGTAGTAGTAGTAGTAGTAGTAGTAGTAGTAGTAGTAGTAGTAGTAGTAGTAGTAGTAGTAGTAGTAGTAGTAGTAGTAGTAGTAGTAGTAGTAGTAGTAGTAGTAGTAGTAGTAGTAGTAGTAGTAGTAGTAGTAGTAGTAGTAGTAGTAGTAGTAGTAGTAGTAGTAGTAGTAGTAGTAGTAGTAGTAGTAGTAGTAGTAGTAGTAGTAGTAGTAGTAGTAGTAGTAGTAGTAGTAGTAGTAGTAGTAGTAGTAGTAGTAGTAGTAGTATATAGTAAGTGTGTACTAACTAATGTCGTGTGATCATCGAATACCGCGCTGATCATATAATAAAGTACTTCAAATATCTTCATAACGGATTCGTAAGTTGACTTGTATATTAATATAAGCGGGTTAATTAATATGAATATGTAATATAATGAACTATTAATAATAGTTATTTAACGAAAATGTTGTAAAAGCTTTTATTATAATTAATTTATTAGCAAATTTTAGAAATTTAACAAATTTTATTTGATTAATTTATTCAAAAATTTATAAAATTTATAAAATTGTTTTATATTAATATATATTAATACATATAAAAGGTGCCTTTAATACAAAGCAGTGTAGGTTTATTATCGCTCGGTCCTTAATTGGTGAAGAGTTTATCAATATGTTATACATGTTATTTCATATGTAATGTATAGACTATACAGTATAGCATGCACACGAAACACCCGTGGGTGAAACTTTAGGGGGGACGGGAGGATGTATCCCCCCTAACAAATTATTATGAAATATATGATTATATATATATATATATAATAATGTATTTGAATACATTATAGAATAATATAGAATAACATAGAATACGACGTAGGACCTCTTCATATATATATATTAATTTATTATTATAATATACCATATTTAGGTTGTCAAGCAGAAATTTAAAAAATTCAGCCTTTGGCTTTATACGTACACTGTGGAGATCATTTTTCTCATTTAATAGCATCAAAAGCAGTAAATGAATCAATTTAAATTAGAAATTCTCTAAATACTGTTCAATATTTAGGTTAATTATATAATCAGTCAGGAAATTTTAAACAATGATTTCAAAATAATTAAAATAATTTTATAAAACCGTTGTGTCCAACCAGATTCTTGTCAAGAGAACCTGCAGTATCCTGTATCATCAATAACTATAATAATGTGATAAACAACTTGGATGAGTATTGTAAACATTGTATGGCTTCAGGTAAATCTACTGGTATATTAGCTAGTATAAAATCACCTTTCTTTATTCTTGGCATATCTATAGTATTTCCAATCATTTAAATTTTGGAGATATGTAATGATACAAATTAAAACTATTACTGTACGTTTAATGATTTCATCTTAAAAATCTGTCATCCAAAAACTACAAGAATGCAGAGAAGAACTCATATTTAGTGACATAATAGACCGAGTTAACAAATTGATTGATGATAATGATATTGATGACTTGATGTTACCAACAAAATAAATCGAAAGGATAATAATCAAAATATTAATATAGAAGAATTTTAAGAGATTATTATATAATTATTGATATGGCAATTGAGTCAATACATACATATTTTAATGCAACATATATTAATATATACAAACAAATGGAACAAATATTTACAAATACAAAATAAAATATTGATATAATGAAAGACTAACCAGAGTTATGTAAATAAGATTTGATTGCTGAAATTAGATGTTAAAAAAAACGTTATAACAACATTAATCTGAACAATATTATAACAAATTTAAAAATATGTCTAACGAAGTAATACTTATTTTTCCAGAAATTAAACCTAATTAAAATTACTTATGGTATCACCTGAAAGTTCGTGTGACGCTGAAAGGTCATTCAGAA